>JAHQIW010006618.1:0-50066 GCA_019055375.1 Parelaphostrongylus tenuis
TTCCACAAACGTCGTTGCAGCAGCAAACAGTTCACCTGACAATTAGTATCGACAACAGTTCAGCATCGAGCAGAAGCTTGCGTCAATTTATACTTCCCACATTGATGATCACGTACACCAGAATAGTTGACTGGCACTATCCTCGTGCTCACCGACAATATACAATATACACTATGACATTTTAGATTATACTATACAAATCCTACTCCGAATATTTAGAACGCTTACGAACCACATCTTGCATTGGAGGAATTGAAACTCCTAACAGACTAACTTTTTATACAGGCTGCACATAGTGCCGATTCGAGTTTTCCCATATAGCCTGCCGGCGACAGTATCCATAGAATCAGCGTTGGTCGTGCAATCGCCAATGTTTTGCTCGCTCAAGGTGGCCAGTGTTGTGGCACTGGTAGAGTGAAACTGTTCACAACGCCAAGAATGGTGCTATGAAAAGAATGTTTCCATAGTAGCTGACAGTGTTTGTGATGGCAAACTATTCATGGGTCATTCAAGCAAGAATCTTGGATAGCCGCACGCCCACGGCAGTGCCATTCGACTAACGGACGCCCGCTTGGGGCTCGCCCTGCAACTCTCATACCTCTTAATTTTCCAACTCATCTTATAGAAGCTTGATCCTTATTACACTTCATATGTTTGAATGTAGAAGCTTGTTCCTCATCACACTGAACTTCTATAATACAGGATCTTACTCTCCATTATCCTCACCATATAATAAGGTAGAGACCTGCCCACATTACACTTCACACTCTATAACGCAAAAATCTTACTCTCCATTAACTACACATGTATAATCTAGAGACTTCGCCCGTCATTACCTTTTAACATCTATAAGAAAATCTTGCTCTCCATTAAACTTTCACAAGTGTAGTACTGCTGCTTGGCTCCTCATTCTATTTTTACATATAAAGCTCAGGAAGGCCTGCTCCGCATTACCTCATAGAGTCGTTTAATCTCAAGTATTTTTCCAACTATTGAGATCATATAAGTTATATAACGTTTGCCGACAGTCGCAGCCCTTGTTATGTTGTATTGTAAAACGAAGATAATGTGGTCCCTCGGAACATCCCATAGTAGAGGAGTTGGTGCCGTTCACCGCCCTCCGTCCCCCAATTAGTATTTTTCCATCAAGCAATCCGACTCATCTGAAACAACTAACTACGTCAAATATGAATTTTCGGAGTCGGAACAACATGCATCAATACAGTTTTTTGATAATCTTCTCTGTACACATCCAACTATGACGAATTCAAAAGATTCTAAATCGATAAAAAAAAAACTACTTCACAGAAGGCCACACACTTTCCCAATGTTCACTCAACGAAATGTTCTCTCCAAACATGCATTTTGGATATATGAACAGAACTTTTTTACAACCCATAATTTGCACTGCAATCGCAACAAAGCCAACAGCGTCAAATTAAATTCTGAGCTAACAATGTGACGCCAGAATACATAGAGTATATTTCAACCAATAATGTAAAAAGTATAATAGAGGATACTAACATTCAAGTTAAAATTCAGTTAAATAAATCTCGACAGTAAACCAATTGACGTAGAATGATGTGCAAGACTTATACGTCATGTGTCGACTCGGACCCACATTTCACCCTATCCGTGAGCGCGTGCTCGAACCCGTTGCAATAATGACACCCTGATGGTGATGAACCAGTGTCATTGTACACTATGCCGTCACCACAATACCACACACACACGCCTCCCTCCTTGCTACAATGTAGGGCTTAACGTGGGGTGGGAGTCACTGACGAGGAGGACGAACCTCCGGAAACACACCAGTGATGGCCCTGGCGTACCACCTCGCTTAAACATACTTTTGTTGCGAAGAGTTTCTAGCAAAAAAAATTTCACGAATGGAAGACTACTTCCGTTAGTTTTGGTTCCCTGATCGTCCTATCCCATTCTCGTTTAAGAATCCACTGATCTGAGAAGAAAATAGAAGAACCGTGCTTGAACTGAGCGCGCAAGAGACAACTGCGTTAGAACTCAGTTCACCTCGTGGGATACAAGGCACAAGCCTGCGCTTTGACAGATTTGCGTACTAGTTGAGAAAGTAGGGAACGATACAAAGAGCGTGATTTTTCTAACACTGAGCTGAGGCTTCCACAATCACCTTTTAAAACGTCCCACGTTTCTGACTGAAGTAGATGTTTTTTGAAGTGCAGTTTAATTTCAGCAAATGTTGTTAGAAACCGACTTCCGTCTTTAGAGTTAAAAATGGCTATTAACATGCGAGATGTTGTTCACTTATTGACAGACAATCAGTTTAGCTCAGTCCTTATCCTCGGTTTTTTCAAACTAGTGCGGAGGTTATATCGAAACAACACTTTGAAGCAAATGAATTTTGCAAAAAATAGAGCGAAACTACGTTTCGCTACGATTTCAACATTTTCGTTAGTGGATATCTGGAAACTCATTCCTCGATTTTGAAAAGTTGCTACAAACTTTCTTTCACTACACTGCTCCATCACACTAGTGATCAGAATTATTTGATGCTGAAAATTCCACTCACTTGAATTTGTTGTCGACAAACCTTCAAGTAAGAATCTGTCAATCTGTTTTGTCTGCTGTGTCACGAATGACAATCGAAAGCACCGCATGCTTTAAAATCAGCGGCACTGTTATGAACTTTTTATTAGCGATGAACGAAGCAAGATGTTCCCTATTTTGGCAATTCTATGCCGTTTATTCGTTTTTCTTGGGCGACCAAGAGTTTTTTTACTTGCACACTTAATACGATACTTTAAGTCAGTCAGCATATAGCTAGTTTAGCTCTGAGCATGGCAGCTGAATACTCACGGGTGCATACAGTCTCTTTCGGATGAACATAAACGTTGTCTACTTAATACAGACAGCTCCTAACTGCCTCCAGGTCTACATACATAGTCACTGTTTGGAGATTTTGCTCACTTTACAAACTTTCGTAAGGCAAGTAACTTAATGATTGTTTGCCCATCGAAACACCACCGAATCGACTTGCTATAAGCATTCAATATAACCTTTGAAAATGTTTTAGTGCCTTACCGATGGTCGTTACGTCAGGGCCATTACAAAAAATGGTGAAAACACAAAATAATGTGCTCATCACCTCAGACAACCTGCTATAAAGTATGCTTCAGTGTGGGAGGTGGGGCAACAGATGAAGAGGACGACACTTTCGATATGCACGTATGACTCTGACATAACAACCTCGGTAAGGCTTTTGACATTCTCACAGACTATATAAAAATAACACCATAGTTGTAACAATATTACCAGTCCCGCAGCAATGAGAGTAGATTTGACAAAGCGGTACCATCTTTCCAAAAGCATTCACCATCTTCACAGCGCCATGGTAACATTAGAATGAGCCAACATTAGAGCGAAATTTGGATATTGAAGATTGCATCATTTTCTTTTTACCAATGGCATCATTCTCATTACCTCAAATATCAGCCAGACGGAAAGAATATTGGCCGACTTCGACAATACTTGCGACATGATTGGGTTGCGACCAAATCTCATGAAACGGTGTTCATCTGAACGGACTAGTTTTGAATTTTGCTCAAGCGTATCAAAATTTGCATCCCCAAATTCGTTTATCCGGCAATCCAATACGTGAATATCCAATTCAAAGCATAAGCAGGGGAAGCTAGCAGCTCGTGAAGCGTTAAAAAGCATCTACGATTCACTAAAGGGAACAAAGAACATCAAACTTTGTGCCTATCTTCTTGTCCCAAAATTGTTAATCGCCTGAAATATGCATCAGAAACCTAGACGCTAAGTAAGCAAGATGAGAAATCACTTAGAGTTATTGAACTCGCAGTATTGAATGTCGATGCTAGGAGAATTCCGTATAAAGTTAATGAAAAGAAGAATATAACAGCTTGATCTGTATCAACGATTCGAAAATCGATGTCATTATGCACGCCAAGTTGTCGGAATTCTAAGTAGAGGACGTAAAGAGTCTTCAAGACAACCAACTATCGAGAGCTGTATCAAGCCGGATTACTCAAAATGTCAAACGTGGGGCAGGAAGACCGTTTGATAGCTCGAGTTTCTTTATGAAAAGTAAACTAATGTTGTGTAATAATATTTCCTTACAGTCTTCGATGAATAGTCTTGTAAAACCAGTGATCGAACTTCGCCGACTCATTACAGCATCGGTTTTTTGAGAGTGAAAAGAGAATACTGTAGCTATGCTGTTCGTCGCTCAGTGATTCAACTAAAAAGGCACAGATTTGTTAAAGCACGGAACTGCTTCAACAAGCAATCATTGGCACAAAACTACTCAACCTAGGTTTGAACACTTCTCGTTAATCACTCATAACAGAAACGATTTTTCTATAATCTCCTTTTGAAGCAAGTTGTTGGAAATATATATTTAAGGATAGTTTGAGTAAGTTCATACCGCTCCGTCCATCGAAGAAGGCGTGATCGCAAAAAGTGACCTCTGGGTGGTAAGAGTAAAAACGCAAGCCCATTTCCGCCTAGGGGCCGAATGTTTTGCATGTCACCTCTCAACATATTCGGACGTATACTTTCATACATAAAACCACTACGCAAAGTAGAACAAACACATCTTAATATATTACAGAAAGCAGAGTTTATAACGTTTGATTCGAGGAGTTCCTATAACATTTAAGAATTAAGTCGAATTTTTTGCTTCACAGATTACATCGCCTCACTTATTACATTATGTCCCACTAGAGATGAGACTCATCCAGTGAATTAAAGGCTTACCATAAGTTTTTACAAATTCTTGGAAGTGCAACATTTTGAGGAGAACTCAGAATTCAAGTCCAGTTCATCGCTTCACAACATTCTAGCAACTGGAATGCGAGTGCTTCTGTCATCCACTGACGATGATGTTGGTATCAAATTTAATATTATTCTTTTATTCCTACAAGGCACAACATTCCTTTAAAAGTGGTGTTAGGTGAAAATTTTCGGATTGCTTCAGAAATTTGAGATACTGTGAGTTGAATGTCTTTGCAAACATTCACAGAAGTGAGATAAACCACTGAAAGTTTGTAAAGGCTACACAAATGGACGTGAGATAACACTATATGAAATGTTCAATAAGAAGTTTTGCTTTGTTTGCACATCATGGCGCAACGACTGCAAGAGATCGATGGCGTTCTATAAACTTCGATGAGGAAGCTCGAACGTTCAAAAGGTGAGCAAAGAACCCTTTGCTCAACGTCTTCTCTCTCAAAATCATAAAAACGTCTACCTTACTTTCTCTTCTCAATATACTGTCAATGCTATCATAGTGCAAAATTCTTATTACTCATACCAAACTATGGTGCCTTAATGAAGCTCTTTTTGTGGAGTGGACACTTTTGAAAAACTCTCTTTTGCTTCCTCATAGTGATGGTTTAGTGACATCTTAATACCCACTTCTTACTCTATCCTTCAGCAAAATTCTGCAGTGATTGTTTACACGGTAATCAGCCCGTCAATGATGGTTACTTCATTGACGTAGTAGACTTGGGGCTAATGAGGGCATTAATGCTCAAAAAACCTTCTAAATCTCACTAGAAATTTTTTTTCCTTAGCCTACATCTTCTTTTGTATATTTTCTACTAATACTAAACCCTGAAAAATTCGGCGTTTTGTCGATTGCGAATATTTTATTTTTAAGAAAGGTGATATTCTATTAGGAATTAGGAGAAGAGAATTTCCATCGTTTAGATAGGAATTTTTTTTTTCGCTTGAATCGTGCGTGAATTTCACGACATTTGAAAGGTCTACTTCTTGCACATCTATTGATATATAATGTGTCTATATCTGCTACAGAATGGAATTGTCCAAGGAACAAAAACGTCTGTTGATGCTTTACGGGTACAAATTTGGTTCAAATGATGCTGATGATTCTCGCCGAATCAAGAAAGCTTGGGGCGATCGTACGGTTGGAGAATCAACAGTCCGCGAAAGAACTCGTGAGTTCAAGGACGAAAATGAGGAATTCGGAGACGTCCTATAATCTGCACATTGCTCCATCTAATTACGGCTTTTTCCGATCAATGAAACACTTTTTGGAAGATCGCCGATTTGAATCTTTTGATGAAGTTTAAGAAGCATGTCAAAAGTTCTTTAATTCAAAGCGAAGGAGTGGTACTTCGATCAGATCCGAAACCTGGCAGACCGATGGCAAAAAGTGGTGGATAATGATGGACATACATAAATTTCGATTGTTATATCAAGCGATGGAAACTTTCTTTTCAGCCTAGAATGTCATAGCATCACAGATGAAAGTGGGAAAAGAACTTAAGCAGCGGGGAATTGGCCTATTCGCTGAAAATTCTTCTAATGGTTTCTTCCATTTAGACATTGAGAAAACACTAGCCAATATTCTAGCAAAAATGGGGGAGTTCAGGCCGTTTTTAATATGATTTCTCTGCTAGTCACAATTTCGCCAGTACTTGGATGTGGTTTGATGCCTGCAGGTCAAGGTAATGAACGGAAGTTCAAATGATATTACTGATGTTCCCAATCCCGGATAAAACTTTATGCAGTCAAGTTACAATGATATATCTAGCACTTCATCAATACTTTAGGGCCATTGCAATCCAAGCCCTTTTACAAAAGAACGTTAGATTTTGAGCAATAATAAGATTCAGAAAATTTTTAACATATTGGCTTGATCTTTAGTCAGTCACTGAGAAAACTTGCCAAGTTTCTTTCGCTTCTTTCCAGCAAGCACTAGGACGTTCACCGTCACGGCCTTCACAACTTTGCCCGTTGCCATGGTTTACACTAGTGCTGCAAATTCTGTTAAAGTATCTGGTATTCCAACTAGCCAGGCGGCAGCTAAGGCATTTGTGGAACGTCTTGTAATGCAAACAGTAAGTTTACAATTTTTAGATTTTAAGTTTCTTTTTCAATTGTGGAAGGGTGTAGAGAGTGGGCTTTAATTTTCTGACAATTTCTTAGTCCCTATAGTTACCATAGCTTGCACTATTTTATATTATTTTGGTGATAACACTTCAAATGAACTCTTCGATCTTGCAAAAATGTGCTTTCCAGGTCTTTGACGTTTTAGAAAGCCAAGCTCGAAGCGCACTCTTACCTGATGCTGTTATCTCGACCATTTTGGGTCAGCTTGAAGTTAGAGTCAGATACGAACCTTTGAACTGTAAGAACCTTATTGTTACTCTAGCGGATCAAACCATGCGTGAGTATTCAATATAGATTATACGTTCCAAGATTTTATGCATATATAACAGGCCTTAAAGAAGAGAGTACTATGCATGCCGATGTTCGCAAACAGGCATTTTTATGAAAAATTACTATGAAATGTTTCAAAAGATTGAAAACTATCATACTGACGCTAAATCAAATGTCTTTAAGATCGATAATACTTTTTAAACGAGCATTATTATAGTCACTGAAAAAGATACACTCATTAAAAATTCATGTAATGCTTTGGAGAATTCTGAGGAGCAGAACAAAATTAGCTGTTCAATTGTCTATGACTTCTTTGAATTTTTTGTTGCAGTAAGAAGTTATCATGCCAAGACCTGTAATTTCTTGCAGTGGAAATGAACCAAGGCTACTGCATCATCGCCGGCAACGCTGTGACAGGAATTTTGCACTGTCACAGCGAAAATGATGTGCACACCAGCAAATCCGGCAGTGAAGATAACTTCTGTTCCCGCTAATCACACTTCAATCTCAGGAACTCTCAGGGTTTGAACAGCTTTCTTTCTTGCACAAAATTGGTGTCCAAAGCAAAAAGAAATTTCTATAGACCACAAATATCATCATGGCGAATTGGTCGAAAGCGATGTGGGAAAATGTGGTGAACAGAGCGGTTCGAACGTTGGCATCAGGTCCATTTGGATCGCACTTCTCAGCATTCGCCACTGTCAGCGGAAGCTGAAATTGAACCGTGATGTGTTTGAGAGAAAGTTTGACCGATGTTCATTATAGAATTACAGCAAATAAACTGAAAAATCACATAGGTGCTGATTGATTGAAGTATTCCCATCTTTAAGTCTTCAATTTTGGAAGTTATATCCGTACCTATCCGAGAATGAAGAAATGTGGCGAATTCAAGACATTGCTTCTCAAAAACTGCCTAAGAGGCTTGAAGTTTGAAAAAGAGTATTATCTCAAAATCACGTTTTTAATTATTCGGAGCATGTGAACCATTGAATTATCTGGAACAAATTTGGTTTCCTTTAACAATCTTTCAATGCACCTTGCATGCTAGCTGGCAATAATAAAAATAAAAAAACTTGCAACTCTTATACTGTCGGTCTTTATGTGGAGCTAGTATATCTCTCATGAGAGTCCTTGAAATGCTGAATGAGTTATCGTGATTGTTCAATGCATTTCGAACATCACCATCTTCAATTATTCAGTTTTGAAAGTCATAGCCGTACCTATTCGCGAATGACGACATGGTTCCATTGAGTACATATCTCATACACTGTCTCAAAAGTATGGCAAAAGATGTGTTTGAATTTATCACACTTTTTCCAGGAAAGTGTAGAAAGCTGTATAGAATAAAAGACACTGATAAGGATTCCAAAGATTATTCTCGGAAATGAGATTATTCGAAAAATTTCCTGCATTTGACGTTTCAAATCATTTAAGACTCACTCAAGGAATGACCTCTAAGGGAGTTATTTCGAAGTTGGAGATGGAGCCGGCAGAACTTACATCAGGGTCAGCTGCTTTACGGTGGCTTGTTTTAACAGATAACTGTTTACGTACACTTTTCATGATCAGTCGGTAGATTATGGAGCGCAGAGAAAGTGGCGGGTGTAAGTCAGGAGGTGGTGGAAAGTACAGAATTCCTCAATTCGTAATCATAGACATCTCTCTCTCTCTTAGAATTTTCCTCAACGTCACTTGATTTGACTAGATATGTCAACAAAACTCATATAGGGCTACCTTTGAATCACGGAGTCGAATCAATGCTGCCCTGAAGTAGACAAACACGGGAGAACATTAGCTGGATGGGCTTGTCATCAATTATGTATTAGCCCAATTATGCAAAGATTACAGACTACTGATGCTGAGGCCATGATGAGATCATTGAGAAATTGAAGTCGTGAATATCAACTCGGTCATTCTTGACTTTTTCTAGAGGGGCAGCTCATCGACTTGGAGGTGACCTGAACTACCGCTATACACACCTTATGAGAGTTACAAGTGTCTAATTTAGCTCCCAAATCGCGTAACATAGTGCTTCTGTACATGAAGGAATATGGGCCATGCCATGGACATTTCGAAATATGTGATGTTATTGAGAGAGTAGTAATGGAACATACTGACGGTTTGTTGAACCTAAAAACACGTAGGAGCCCAAATATGAGATTGAGGAAGAAGTCTATTACCAGCGAGATTTGCTTGTTCCATATGTCGGACATCGAAACGGTCATCATCCACTTGTGAATCGACAACAAAATTTAGCCCCGATCAAAAGACGATCTGGAATCATTTTCAACAACTTCACTTTGCCTACAGCAAACCTTTCTAAGATCTGCGCAAATTGACTGAAGCGCAAGCCAATCGCCGTTTGTCGTCAGCTGATGCAGAACTGCTGAAGGATTGATTTTGGAAGCGCATCGTGAACGTCGAATGAGAAGTGGTCTTCCTGGTTGATCACAGTCGAAGATAACGTGGGACTTCAAAAGGTCAAGCCCCGCCTTTAGCTGCGCGTCAAAGTCCGTTTGACCAAAAGGTCATGCGCCTGTGCTTCTTATATTGAAGGTGTCTTGCATTTTGAACTTGCTTCCTAATGGTCGCGCCATCAATGTCGAACTCTACTTCGAGCAGGTGGGCCATGTCTACGATGCGTTGAAGTAAAAGCACCCCATTTGTTTGCCGAAAGCGCGCTGTTTCAGCAAAACATTGCCAAATTGCACACCGCAAAGAAGACAAAGGAAAAGAATGAATGATGGGTAAGCGGTAACCACGGCGATGCTGTGGTAGGAAACGTTAGGGGTGAAACGCAGGTTCAATTCTCGCCTGAGATCGGATTATTGCTCACCACTCAATTCTCTTAGGTGTGTATGATTTATCATAACTCAGCTAAAAGAGCAGTCAAAACACAAGGAATCTTGAGGACTAAGAAAAACTTTGGTGATTTAGAAGGAGTCGAGGTTTTGCCGCACCCATCATATAGTCCAGATGCTGCGTTGTCCGATTAAGCTCCAGTTCTTTCAATGGAACATCTCCTGAATGAAAGCCGATTCAAGACCGAGGTCAAGTTGAAGAGGTATGTCAGAAGTTTTTTAATTCAGTGTCCAAGGAACGGCTTCTCGAGCGGATCCAAAAGCTTGCAGATCGCTAGCAGAAGATCTCGTATTATGCTATTCTTAATTTTGAGGAGATTATTGTACTGCTTAATCGATTAAGTGTATAAACGTTGAACTTCCAGTGATTGCTAAGAAGCCTTCTCCTTAATCTATTAGCTGTAGTGTTTCCTCAGGGTGAAGATATAATGTTTAGCAAACCGTTTAAGAGAAGGGACTCCACTGGGTCACTCTTACACAGCAATAACTGAAAAAGGGAGTTTTCTGGTGCTCATTCGATTTACTCGACGACCAATGAAACGATGAATAGAAGGTTTCCGTAGCAGAGAGGCTGTGCTTTTGAAACCCACCTGACTTCTCCACTGAAAACTAAATACCGATCAACAGAAAGCTCAATACAATCAAAAGAGTTTATGATCGGTTATTCTGTACTCCAGCCCTTTTTGATTAAAAGGGAACAAATCGAAACGTGATCTCATTCGCTGATGAAGAATTTTTGTAGGAGTGTCAGCAAGCATTCGAAAGCTGAGAATTAAGTCCGCGGCCCACATCACCGGTTTTGAAAAGCATTCCTTTATAATGTTGTAATATTCAAAATAAAATCATGTCTCTTGAAACCAAGTCTCTTTTCTCTTGTCCCGCTTATATTTCGCTGAACAAAAGTCCTTCTGCAGGTACTCAAACTATAACCCAAGCTCCAAAAAGCTCAAAATGTGTCTGTTTTTTCAAAAGATTTGAGATAAGACTCAGTTTTGCATTTATGCCAAGTCTGCTTAGAGTCCATTTGCCAAAGCGAAAGACGTGGTAGGGGACGTGGCAGAGGCGGGGCGAATCAGGGAGATCAATATTTTGCTGCTCAATTGTTAATTTTTTCTGCTCTTCGAAAGAAACTCTAAATGAACGATTGAGTTACTACGAGAAGTTCTATACACATTAATATGCTTTTCGGATTCCAGCGAGTTTATACGCGTTATAAAAAATGAAGGCGAAAGGCGAGTGCGAAACATAATTTCGATGTGGATGCTACAGCGTTATACAGAGGTGTTTTGAAAACCAGCGACGTTGGGCTGTAGCCTCAAGTCTTAGCTTTCGAGTAGTATATCTAACACTAACACTCTTATCAAAAGTTCCTCACCAGCGAATGAGATCGGCTTTTCATTTGTTTCCTCCTAATCAGAAAATATCCATATTTCGTAATTTTCAACATCGACTGGTATTCATTTCCTATATGTAATAAGTACAACGAATAATGAACATTCGGAAAGCAACGATAACCTTACAATACTTGCGTCTATGCACTCAAAAGGCATTAGAATACTACACTGAAGAGGAAACTGGCTTATTTAAGATTGAAAGAACAAATTCCTAAGCTTTTGCTGGACTAGACCTTTTCACACAGAGGGTTAGTAATCATTTGAAAAATTGAATCTTTGGTTAGAGTGGAATGTAGCCGGTTTTTTGAAAAGACCTTCTCATAACTCCGAAAAATTCGAAATAGTATGCTTCAAAATGTCGACAAGACTACCCACGCCAAACCGTTGGCGGTTGGTTATTGACAGATAAGGCGTTGCCAGCGTAGAAAGAGTGACGTCAGTGGTGCAACGGTTGAGCACGCGCTCCCGGATAAAGTGAAGTGTGTGTCTGATTCCCACCTAACGCAAACGTTTTTGCACGCCACTCTACATTATTGGGTATACTGCAGCATCATAACACCGCAAGTGGCTGTCAAATAAGTCCCATTGAGAATCTTTGCTTTGTTGCTATTTTTTAAATGAGAGCTCTAATAACCACGGCGCTATACGTGTGCAAAAACGACAATATAGATGCACTTTTACACACTTTAGACCAGCCGTCATCCCGTTTTACTGTATAAGTTTCAGTACTTCCAGCAGCTGATTCGTTTTCCTCTGATTTATAGTCTCAAAAATTTTCAATCAGGCCGTTTGTCTCTTCGAATGCTTCTTGTACATACTCTACAGAGATTCCTTTCTTCGTGAATTTCGGGGAATTCTTCGAAGTCAATTTCTTATTAATCTCAAAAAGAGTCTAGCTATGGTAAGCTGTACTACTTACTAATCACTCTATCACAATTATGTATATAATCAAAGGCCTCATTCATAGTGTCTATCGAGATAAACGAGAACTGAGCGACTTCAATGCACTTTTGTTTCAAATGATTTTAGGTTCTTTATAGAGGTGGAGACGAAGATGCCCAGAGCGTTGTCGTGAATAAAAAAGATTGACAGATGGCGGACAATATTATCAGAAGACGCTGGACAAGACTGCTTTTTTAAGATCGAAAGAGATCTGATAACGCTAATAAAACTTCTTCAGATGACCATTGAATGAGTCTGAAACTTGATTCTTGGCTTGATCACGCAGTTGATAAATTGTGATATGAGTGGCAGTGATACAGCTATGACAAGAAGGTTTCCTTCAATAACTGGCAGCTTCACAATTACATTGGAAAAATGGCTGTTGAGATAGATTTTGACATGCACTTTGAAAAACTGTAACCTCATCAAAGCAAGCTTTCGAACACAGGGGGCACCAGGATTAGTGCTAAACGTGCCTGGAAATTTCCAAAACACTAACTTGACAAATCGGCGAGACATCCGCAAACATCTGTAGCCAGATGTGCAATCAAGTCCTCGATTCTCGATTCGATTCATTACATAGTAAACCACTCAGGAATTAATCAGTGCTGGTGGCTTCCCATACCATTTATTCAGAACACCTTGATAACATGCATGTCAACATTTTCTTCGAAAATTTCAAAAAGAATCACTTAAATTTTGAGCAGTCAGTTCAGCAGACGTTGACCTGCTTCTCAGCGACGCATCAGCACTGCCCATTAAGTGAACGAGATGTCCAATTAGATTTGCATCTCACTGAATCACATGTGCCGCCTTGATTCCCTTACCGACTACTATCTTCATCATCCCTCATCTATGAAAATTTTCTATTTTATCACTTCTATGGTCTATGGTAGCTTTATAATGCTACATCTAGGTAACCAAGGATGCTCAGTGACGTGTAAAACTCGAACCTCAGACGATAGCTGAACTCTCGAATTATCCACACCGTGAACGTCCTGGAACTACTACAGCACTGTGTAGTCCAACTAGAATCAACCCTGCTATAGTATAGAAATTTATCAATCGCTGGGCATCATTGGATTTATTTGATTCTCTTTTACCTTTATTTCCAGTGTTTCTCAACACCACGCTCAATTTTCAATAGACCTCTTCAGTATTATATAAGCCAACATGTCATGTGTTCTAGTAGTGGGCTTATGCACAACCCGATACAGTCCTTACTCATAAAAAACACATAAGTCAGGTACCGTTAGTTTCCGCACATGTAATGACACATCGATTTGCAAAGTTGTCCATCATCAGCTGTGTAGACGGTCCGACGAATAGGATAGCATGGGTTTGAATTCTAATAATATCAAAGTTGCTAAAACGCTGTTCAGCCCATCTCACTAACACTTAAATGCTCTTGGATCGTCTACGTAATGCGTGTCCAAATAGCGCGTAAGTGATGGAGTCATTCGACGTGACCACCCTTTATACCAACATTTCAAATGACTCTACATTGCAAGTCACCCATGAGCTTCTTATAAAACATAAAAAAGCGATGAAGATCTATGACTTGTCAGTACAGCAAGCCATGTATCTTTTGAAAGAGTGCCTGATCTGCTCGATCTTCAGACAATAGAGCAGGTCAAATTAAAATTCTTCTTATTTGACCGACTTTAGCCACGGTATAATGTTAAAGATATATCCAGTGATATAAAGTATTGTGCAAAACTTTTGCGTCAGACAGGGCTCAAACCAGCATTTCACCCTATCCGGAGCTGGTTTTCTACCCGTTGCACTACCGACACCCATTATGTTATCACTGTTTTTAACGCTACAACACATATAGGGAAATAATTTGCACAAATTAGAGGTGCTACAATAAACTTTATTTCACAGCTGATGTTTCGGCAGTTCGCCTTCTTCAGAGCCTGGAAAGGTCAAATTGTGGTGGAGGTTCAGTAGTTTTTGCTGTGTGGTCCCTGGATTTGTCTCAGGGAGTGACCCGATCGATATCTGAATATGGTAAGATTGTCCTTAGCGGCGCACTGACCTTTATGCTGCACGCGTCGAACTTCCGGGTTGCGACGACTTTTGCCCTTTGAAGTGGCTGGTTGCACTTCCAAGTTACTACGGGCTGAACATTAGTCTGTGTGACCGTGTCTCTGCCAACTTGTCTCTTGTAACCGACAAGAGAATAAAGCTCAAATCCTTTATATGGGTTATACAAAACAATGGGGTTGTACCGAACATTGTGGTGAAACCAAACAATGAAGTGGTACCACCAAACAACCTATAATATACATGCACTACTGTAATAATAACATAAGAACAATATACATGCGGTTGCGACATATCGTTATGTGAACATATGTCAGTGAATGTGATGTTTCGTCTTGTGACGATATTATGAATAAGTGAATATGATTGGTGAGATGTATAGTCGTGTGACGATGCCATGAATGTTGTTATTAACGGAACATGACTAGGCGGCGGAGCCCGTTTGGGATTGCTATGTTCGCCCCCAAGTAGAACACCGGCGGCGGGATCCAGTGGGTGAGTATATAGTGTTAGCAGTGGGGTCACGACTGATTATATATGGACAGAATCCCTTAGCCGCGCTGGTGGGCCGACCATAACCTAAGTGAGTTTGCTCCGCCACGTTAGTGATATGTTCCGCTCACAATTCTATTGAGTTCATCTGACAGTTGTATGAACTCAACCTTATGATAGCAATTAGTTACATGATAACGAGATTATGTGGAGAGAGCAATAATGAGTCGACAATGAACTGAAGTGAGGTGGTCCGGGTGAGGTCAGACGACCGTTCGGATGATGCCCGTCGATCGAACTGCCTGTTGAGGTTGGTGGCAGCTGGGTGCCGCCCTCGCCACTTGGACCATTTTCTGTCTAAGGTCCTCGAACCTCTGCGGTAGCACTTGCTCTCTAGGGTCATGGACCATCTGCGTTACCTAAATTATCATGTAATTCCCGAAAAGATAGCAAAACTCCGTTGGGAGGTTTGCTATACAAATTGTCCGCAATCTAATCAGTCAAACACCTCCATTACTCCTTTAGAAAAAATCTCCAGACCTGGATTTCAATCGCATCAAGCACAACTCACTCTCAACATACTCACTGCTTTTTATATATGTTCCACTGAATGATTCAAGTGGAGATCACCGGAAGGATATCGCATAGGCTCGCAATGAACCTTACCCCTCAAATCAACAGTCTTATATACTGACTCACATCACGAGTGATAACGAGGCATTCCTCCCTGCGGTTTATACTTAGATTGGTGATATTGATCCAAAGTGCTTCAAAAATTTTTGGCGCTGATGTTTTTTGTTCCTCCTCGAAAATTTGTTCCGAGAGCGAATTCATTACAAAGTGGTGCCGAAAGCCAAATAATAAGAATATCCTGGTTCTCTATCTCTCTTCACATCCCTCACATACGGAAAAGGCATCAGTAAAAACATGTTTCGAACAGTAGCCAATATATGTACCGGAGAGGAGCACAGAGTAGAATCCGTGAAACTAGCTCGGGAAATAGCCACTTTTAATGGATACGAATTTGTAACCCCTCGGCTCAGGTTTAGAGGAAGAGGTACGCCTCCGAAGGAAAACTCGAATGAAAAGAAAACCCTGTCTAAACTCCCGTTTTTTTTTTTTGTTCAAATGACACTGGTACAATTATAAAACGCTGTTTGAAAAGAGCGGGTTGAAAGCAATCGGTGGCTCTCACTGAAATACTCTAAGACGCCAACTAGTTCGCAATCGCTTATATGACCGCCCCTGTATAACGAAAGATTGCAAAATATGTCCAAACGGCAGAGATGGTGTTTGCATGAGCGTTGGTACAGTCTACCTAATCTCTTACAAAGCGTGTAACGATAAATATTTTGGCGAAACGGGTAGGCCGCTCTACGCCCGCATAGAAGAACACCTAGCTGACAAACGTCTTGATAGACGGAACACCCCGCCAAGGACGCATAGAGAGCAGAACCACGACGGACTTGAATTCTATTTCGAAGTTACCATCCTTGTGCAGGAACAAAAAACATCAGCGCGTAAAATCCTGGAAGCACTTTGAATTAGCACCACCAATCCAACCATCAACAGCAGGGAGGAATAGCTCATTATCACTCGTGATTTAAGTCAGCATATAATACGTTGTTTTGATGGGCAAGGTGCATTACGAGCCTATGTGATCTCTTCTGGTGATCTCCACTTGGATCATTTAGTGGAACACATATTAGAAGCGGTGAGTATGTTGGGCGTTGATTTTGTGCTTGATGCGATTGAAGGCTAGGTCTGGTGATTTTTTCTAAAGGAGTAATGGAGGTGTTTGACTAATTGGATTGCGAACAATTTGACCTTTCCAGGCTTTCAAGAAGGTGAACTGCCAAAACGTCAGCTGTCAAATAAAGTCTAATGTAACACCTCGTGTTTGGCTTGAAGAAGAAGATCAGGAATTATATTGAAGCATGCAGAGTAATAGACAGTCGGTCTTGGGACTAAATTAGAGGGTTGCTAATGGGGGAGCGACTGGCACGTAGTCTAGCTATTGCCTCATGTCTAAGATAGAAGCTCCCATGAATGATCTCCGGCCAATACTCTGCTCCACTCAAAAAGGAAAGGACAGATTGATTTAGATTGTTGAACTATCAGTTAGAGTACATCTGCTACACTCAAGAAGAAATGGACAGATGTTTTAGATTGTTGAACTAATAGTTAAAGTACATATAGCTTATCCGTGAGATATCGGAAAATAACTGGCTTCCTTTTCTGATAGTGCAAATAAATCTATCCGATAATGGTTACATTGCGAAGTGGTGCAGAAAGTGAAGTAGCAAAAATGCGTGCTCATTACCCCTGATCTCATCCACTACATGCAAAATGCGCTTCTTGAAAATATGTCCCGTACAGCTGCCGTTGTGTGTACTGGAAGAGAGCAGAAGGTAGAATCCTTGAACCTGACTGGGGATATAGCCATTTCCAATAGCTACGAAACTGTAATTCCTAAGTGTAGGTTTAGAGAGATTAAAGATTGAGTAACAAAAGCACCCCTAAACGATAATTTTAACGATAGCAAGGTCTTCTCAATTATCCCTTTTTTCAAACGAGGTAAGTTCAGCCATAAAAGGTTGTTTGAAGAAGGTAGACGTGGAGGAATAGGTAGCGATTTTGAAATACTACCGAATAATTTAAAAAACCAACTAGTTCGCACAGGGCACCGATGCATGAGGAGGTAAACTTTGAAGCAGAATTAATCATCTCGCACAGGGACGAAAATCCTCAGCGTGAAACAATCCCGAGGTGGTTTGATTCATACCAAAAAATCCAAATATGAGTCGGAAAAATGAATGTCTTGTTATCACGAGCAGTTTTGCGCCATATCTCTCATCGATTTTTGTGGATCCGAGACGAACACATCATTCCTCGCCCATCAAACACAGTGCGGCTGGTCTACATATTTACTAGTGGACTAGTAAACAACAAAACTCGATGAGTATTTGATCAAAGCTGATTACTATACGTTTCAACCTCTACGAATTCGCCTAGGTCTCCTCTTATTTGGTTGTTTAAAAGTTGATATCTATGAGGATTGAACGTCAAATTGGCTCTTTCAAGCTCTTATGGAGGCGAAACTGCCGAAAACGTCAACCACTGATACAAACTCTATTGTACTATTTTGTACAAAATAAACGTTTATCAGCAACCTGTTGTTTGCTTAATAGAAGTAAGTCACGTAATCAAAAAGTTCGAAAACCATTTGAGATGGTGGTTTAACCTTCATTTATTCACTGAAATCTTGCTAAATTTCTTTTATCGAGGACTAGGACGTTCACCACGGGCTTCACAGCTTTGCCCGTTACCATGGTTTACACTAACACTGCCCATTCAGCTAACGTATCTGGAATTGTAACTAACCAGGCGGGAGCTAGAACATTTGTAGAACGTCCTTTAATGCAATCAGTGAACTGAGATTTTTACAATTTGAAGCTTATTTCTCAAATCTGGAAGGGTACGAAGTGAGCTTCAAATCCCGGCAACTCCTCAGCCTCCTATTCTAAGATGGCTTGCATTACTACCTATAAATTCGTTGCGATCCCTTCCAAATTAACTCACCGAATTTGTAAATAAATCTTCGTTTTGAAGGTTTTGACGCTCTCGAAAGAAAAGCTCAGGTGTCAAGTCGGGTATAATATGATAAAAAACCAGCCAAAGAGCAATCGAGTGCACAACACTGTAAGTTCGGTGATATCACTTGACCTACAGTGTAAAACGTTCGTCTTCGATACCTCCCAGTGTGGGGATTGGAGCACCCACAGAGGATTGGATAAAACGATTGAAAGACGACAAGTTCTGCCTGACTGGCGAGCCAGTAAGCTCGAAAACGCGTGTATCAGAATGTACAAGAGCCCATTTATCAGACCACATGACATGTTGGCTTAAATAACAATGAAGAGATCCTTTGAAATTTGAGCATGGTCACTCGAAATAAAGGTATAAATACTTTGATTGAAAGAGATGTGACAAAGTATAGTGGGTAGAGAGATTCGATTGTTGGCATCCGTCCACTTGGATCGCATTGCTTCCCAGGATCTGCTACTCTTAGCGGAAACTCAAACTGAACTCAGATATGTTCAAGACAAATCATTTATATTCAACGATATTCATTGTAGTGTCACTACAGCAATGAACCGGCAAGACACATGATATTGATTCCTCCAAATAATGCAGTGTATTATGTTGATGAGTGTAGTGTAATGAAGTTCGAATTAGTCCTTTCTTGTGAAATTCTCAAAAAGCTTGAAGGATATCTCTATTTAGACACACTGTTGATTCGCCTTCAGAGCGATGTGCGGATTCCAGAAGTTTCAGCACTCAGAATATTTTTCCGTCTTCTTGAACGTCGTAGAATAGTGGTTGAGCGCGTCTCTTTCCAATCTCGTGGATAGCCTGGCTGTGTCAATCCATAGGGCGCTTGTAGTTAAGTGTCGGAGAGTGTTGGAGGGTATGGTTCGGCTTCACGCGGGCCGTGACGAGCACCACAACTACTCGGCCACAGCTCCCTCTCACGGATAGTGGAGATATACAGCTTCAAGTCCATATATCCGAGGAGTTGAGGCAGAGCGCTATTGAATTATTAGGAACAAAACTGCTTTTTGTCGTTTCTCATGTCTCGTATGGAAATTGCTAGCAGAATTGAAAATAAAAAAGCTTGCAACATGTGGATTGGTAGTTGCATACGGAGCTGCCGCATTTCACATGACAGACGTGTATAATGATTCATAAGAAAACCGCAGTTGTTCAATACAATTCAAACTTACCCGTTTTTACGCCTGCAATCTCAAAAGCTGCAGTCGCATTCGTTCTTCTCCCTCATCTACACAAAATTCCAGCCCTCTAAAAAGAACACGTTGCCTTCGCTTTTCTGGAGTTTTATAAATCATACAAACCGTGAATCACAAAAATTTCAAAGATAATTTTTGGAAAATGAACTTTGGCACTCTTGCTGCGAAAGCAAATTGAGTTCGAAGGATATAACATGTTTTGAGCGATATATATGAGATATACAAGCGCCTTTTTCGTCCTACTACGACTCTTCAGTAGCATCGCCCCTCGGTTTAGCCGTTCCCCCGAGGCCATATTTTTCCAAGAAGTAATTGACGCCGGGCAATAAATCGCCGCAAGTCAGGTGATGGAATACCTGACACTGCAGTGACAGGCAGTCGATTTTGTGACTTTTTGAGTGAATCCATAACTCCTTCTTTCGATCCCTCTTTATAGACCTAGCTAAACAACAATAATCTGATAAAAAATCAAATGAAATTCTTTTTATTTAACCCCTTCTAGCGGGTGGTATGCTGTTTCAAATATATTTATCGATGCAGAGTGATATGCAAAACTTGCGCATCTACACTACTGACGCTCATTTTGCCCACCACTCATTCCCACCGGGTTAGAGCGCGCGTTCCCGAATAGAGCAAGGTGCGGTTTCTAGTCCCCTGACGCGAAAGTTTTGCACATCACTCCGAATGGGAATGATGTGATAAGAATATAATATGTTGCGAGCCATGTCTAAGTGCCATACAAGCTCCTGCTTCGTCCTACCGGGACTGATCAGTAGAATACATCATCTTTTGAGCTATTATCTTTCAGTATTGTTTGATTGATGATATGAGACTGAGCATAATGTAGTACAATATTGACTGCACTTTCGAAATCTTCTCTTTCTTCGAAGCCTAGAAAAGCCACATTGACCGGCAATTTGCTCAATCTACTTGTTGCGAAGGTGACTACAGTGACAACGAATGCCGAGTCATCGAATGATGAGCAGTGTAACTCATATTTCTTGTGAAAGTGTTCAGTCATTCGTTTCGAGTGTTTCGCAATACCACACTTAGATTTCACTACGTTTCTTGATCCATGAATGTGGTCTGCTTTGGGCATTTGTAAGATAAAACACGTGTTTCCAGCTACAGTTCAGTCAGTTCCTCGGAGATCTATCCCTCAACATTGGCACATTGACTCAAATTTAACTACCACGTATATTGAAATTTGAGCGTGATCTCGAGAGGCACTCCACTCGCAACGGAAGATATGATGTTTTAACGATACCAGACAAGATCATTTGAGCGTACAACACTCCGCGTTCGGTGTTTTTATCACTTAACGGCACGTGTAGACTGCTCTTCGTGTATAAGTCCATGACAGTCCTCATGAAGGGCTCAAAATTAACAATCAGTGCACAATATAATTCTACATTTTCGAGACTCCTGGATTAATCTAATCTTCACCTGAAACAGTGCTTCAAAGAAAATTTATTGGATTTTACAGAAAACAGACAAAAAAAAATGATTTTAATACGACTCCAACATTCTTACAGTGGGTAAGAGTAGAAGTTGTACCTTACTTTAGGAAATTGGCTTATAACATGAAATGGCCTAAATCAAAATCTGAAGAACTGTCTATTGGCACAGAACCGCATTAACATTTTTTTTTCTTGTGTAGTAATGCAGAAGTGATTGAAATAGTTTTTGATGCTGAATTTTCCAGTCCTTCTAAGTATGTTAGCGACGACTTGCTAGTAGAAATATAATAAATTCTATTTGGCTCTTTTGAGAATGACAAATCGAATCGATTGTTGGCACTTTGAAATCACTGCGCTGTTATTTTTTGAGAGCGGTAAATGACGCTCAGTTATAGTGGCGTGTCGTTTGAATTTGAATTGTTGAACGATGAACACTTTGACTGCAGTATACTTCACATCTCTCAATAGGATTTCGTATTAATTCTGCAATTTTCGCTAGGTGGTTTTATGAAACTGAGTCATCGGGTTATATATGAACAGAGTTGCTCCACAAGGTTTTTTTGTACAGATTTTTCTAAAAATATTTGACCTATTCTTTTTTGGAATCAAGCTGATTACTTTAGACTCAGTTCACGAAAATCTTTACACATAGTAAGGTAGTGATTATAGGTGAAACCTTCAAACTCGAAAGATTAATTACTTTTCTTGTAACCGAAGACCTCGAGAAGTGTGATGAGCCAAATTGTCAATATTTATTGGTGCTCTACTCACCAGATAGTAAGTATTACCTGACACAAAAACTGGCAATCTCAATTAGAATGGATAAGGGCTATGGAACTATGGCCAAAATACTACGTGAAAAACATAACATTTTAACTAGCGTAATGCAAAAACCATCATTTTAAACGTCTCAATATATTTCTTTCCATTACCGAAATGAAAAAAAAAAAAAACTATTCTTCTCTTATCTGATCGTTCAAAATAGTTTAGTGAAAATATAACGCACAAGTAACTTTACTATCGGCTACTTAACTTACCACAAAAGTATTTATTGATGACGTTTCTAGATAATAATTTGTTATTTGAACGCTGATGTTTTTAGATAAAATTATACAGAGAACGCTCTACCATCCTAACTATTTCTCAATAAATCGACTATCACAACGAAACACAACGCTTTGTTAACTTCTGCTCCACTCCTTGAGTGCAATCTGAACGGAAAACCGAGAGGCTTACGATGTGTGGAACAAATATGTATTCTTTCACGTTAATCAATGGCTTAGGAATTTCTTCTCAACATATATTAACATTTACAAAGATTATGGCCTCTATGGGACGCATAAGAAGAATAGGTGTATCGCCCTTGCTTGTCGGAACTAAGTCATACTTTTTTTGCACACTGGCGACAAACCGCTCTAGGTGTTCGGTAGTTGCAGCACAGTCACGGCATTTATGTAGACTGGAGAGATGCTTCACATGATTCAACCTCATTTTATTTTACAATTGTGTTTCCTAGCACTGTTCTGCATTATAAATTGTGCCTCAGTGACAGGGAGTCATTTAATCATATGAGACATGTATTTCAGTCAATGCGTTATGTAAAAGGCTATTGAAATTCATGTGAAACTCTTGAAATGAGAAAACACTTTCTTTTTTTTTACTGTCTTACGTATCAATTGCTTCAAACCATTCTTGACATTGCACTTCTGACATGGATCACTCATACGGAGCGCGACAATAGTCTTCGATTTTGAGGCAAGCATCGCTACTCAAACTGGGCATTATCGAATGAAACTGAGAGCGTCAAACTCTGCAACGAGTTTTTCTGTGCAGATTACCCTGTTTTCTTTCATCACGCCAAGCAAATTAGGTCTACTCATAAGTTTTGCCGCTAGAATAGGAAACTCCACATTTGTTAACCAGATGTAATTGAATTTGCTTGGACAACACGATTCAAAGTATCCGCCGTCGTCTTAACACTTCATTTCTGGTCGGGATCATTATGGACGAAAAGTGGATTTTTTCATGAGTCAAGGTCGTCCGAATCAATGATTGTCTCCAGGCCAACGAGGAACTCCAACTACACCTTCAAATCGATTTCCGTCGAAGACTATGCTCATCATCTTCGGGGCCGTATCGGCGCTGTTCAATAAGGCATCATTATGCAAAATCTATAGCGATAAACTATTTTGTCTGCAAAACGTGCAGATAAGAGAAACTGACAACTCTCTACGCGAACACGCAAATTGATGAGAAAGTTGGAGCTTCTGAAACGTGATCATGGAAGCCCTTGCTCAGTGTCACCTCATTCGCATTCTTAACAATCTCTTACTTTCATATCTCGACTGATTAGCAATTTTATCAAAGTGCAAAATTTTCGTGACTCCCAACAAGAGCAAATAAACTTATGCAGATGTTTTGCCACGGCCAATCACTCAATTTCCCTTTGATTCCTCACATTTTAGGATTCTTGGTGTCATCTCATTGCTTGCCGGCTCCTCGATCTTTCGGTAAGAACTGTGCAGAATATCTGCTCCAGACTATCATTGGCTTCTCCGTCGAAAAGAGCTATATAGTAGGCGTTACGGGATTTTTCGATATCAGATTAAGATATCAACCTCAGCAGAAGCGACCTCTTTCTTGAAAAAATTGTTAGCACAAAGTTTTCGCAGTGAATGCTGTCTCCAATTTTTATTATTTGATATAATTATTTGCAGCCTTTTATTGAAAGGAAAGGTACCGTTTCGACGTTTCGTCAGGTGCGAATATTTTGTGTGAAAGTCGGCGTTTTTACAATCGTAAATGAGAAGGCAGGAAGCGAATGTAAACCACGCGCCTGAAACAAATTTTGCATTCACCAGTGTTTAGTCAGCGTTGTTCCTAACGGCTTATTGTCTCCAACGTCTAACATGCATTTCACCTCTTGATTTTCCCGTGCTTTGAATAGTAGAATCTGTCACAAAACGTGTCCTGAGTTATTCTGTTTATTGAAGGGAGTATGTACCCCAAGCTTCTGAAAAACTCGGAAAGTAGCTATGTTTCACGTCACTCACATATGAGTGCTGAATGCCTCATCTATTGTATCTCGTAAAGAATCTAATGTTAAAAAGCGGGAAATTTGTTTTCAGTTGAAGCACAATATTTTCTTGACATTTCGGGAACAAAAATGGAAATACCTACCAACATGAGGAGACTTGCGACAGATTCTTTCATAATTTTCCTACTGCCCGCAGTCTCGACAGCGTTTGGATGTGGAGTAATCCCTTCGGGCCAAGGTAGTGCATAAAAAGATTGTTTTTGTACTAAAAATATTTTTCAATCTTGTGTGCAAGCATATGAATTCTAATGAGAATGAGTATATAAAAAAGAAATCAGCACTCAAGGCGCTGTTTCGATCTGAGCCTTTTGTTAAAAGGATTCCAAATTTTGGCTTCGAAAATTCAAGCACACCTAGGAATTCATCCAACATAAAGGTAAAATATTGAATGTTTGTCAAGAAAACTGCGAATCGTTGCAGCAAGCACTAGGACCTTCAACGTCACAGGCCTCACGACTTTGCCTGTTACTATGGTTTACGCTGGGACGCCCGAAGTCTCGACTAGAGCTCCTGGTATTGCAGCTCACAACGCGAGTGCTCAAGCATTTGTAAGACGTCTTGTAATGCAAACAGTGAGTATGCAACTTTTGAGACGGCTTATGCCTTCTGCGAACTCTGGAAAAATCCAGGAGAACCTTGATTTTTTTTACTATACAAGTGAACCCTTTTAGTATTCAAATGGCTTAATATGATCACTGTTAGATTTTGTTTGGGAAAATTTCCAAACAGAATCTGAACTAGTAAAAAAGTAATGTTTCAGGTTCTTGATGTTTCTTGAGAACCAAGCTTCTAGTGCTCCTCCCTGCCTGATCCTGTCATCTCGGCCATTTTGGGTCAACTTACTGTTAGAATCACTTATGTGCCAATGAGATGCCAGACAGTTCTTAATGGTCCAACAGATTAATGACTATTAAATGTGGGTGTTCAATACTGAACCATCCATTGAGAAGATTTTGCCAATAAAAGTAACATTCATTCAAAGGTAAGACTGTGGTCATTACATGCCGATGCTGAACCTTCAAGCTTTTGCATCTGTGGTACTATCTTCGAACGATTACATTCATAGGTTTCCTTTAAGAATAATATCAGTATTCACAAGTGTTAGTATGGAGATCCAAACGATTTCGAAGACTAGAAGAGATACAGTGCTCAGCATGGCTTCTAACTTTTCTAGTTTCTTATTGTAATGGAAGAAGGTAACTTTATCGGATTCATGATTCCTTGCAGTCGACAACATCAATCCAGAGAATCGCATCATCGTCAGTGGAACGGTGACGGGGATTTGCACTCTTAATATGGCTATGAAAGACAAAATGTGTGGGGACCGGCGGAGGCTACTGTAATGGCCATTCCTAGCGAGCACTTAAGAATTTCAGGAACTCTCATGGTTTGAACAGCTTCCTTTTTTTTACATACTTGTTTTCCTAGGAAAAAAATATGTGTAGACTACAAACATCATCATGGCGAATTGGTCGACAGCGATGTGGCGCAATGTAGTGAACAGAGCCATTAGAATGTTGCATCAGGCCCATTAAGATCACATTTCTTTTCTGCAGTAGCCACTGTCAGTTAATAATCGACATGTTTGAGACAAACTCTTTTATTTACCAGTTTTATTTATTGCAACAGGAGAATAGAAATAAACGACAAATCATAAGGGTGTTGATTGTAGTAATACAATAAATTCACATTAAAGTGTACAATATAACAAATTTTCAATTTTGTGCTTTTTTCAAGGAGCAGTTGCGAAATTTACAGATAAAAAACTGCAAGGGAAAACTTCTTACTTGCTTCTTCTTCTTCTTACTTCTTGTTGCTCTGAATGTAAAGAAAGCTCCCATCGCTGTATAACTGGTGGCCATAACGAAACCCTTTGGGCAAAGTCACAAGAACGAAAACAATATACCAATAGGCAGAACAATGACACATAATATCATGACGAAACGAGAACGCTATAGATGTTAGTGCAGCAATATCTTTGTAGTTAAAGTACATATACAATGAAGTAATCAATATAAAGTTAAACAGTAGAGTTATGCACCAAATAACAGCAATTGTAATTTGCGTAACAAAATATTTTTAGCCTTTTATAAAACCTCTTATGGCATTTATATGTGTCAGACTTACGTTTCGCAGGTGAAAGACTTAAAATGTGTTATCACAATACATATTGTTCTATGCCAGGTCTCAAAAACCAGCCGCAAAGAAAAAATTGTTATTTTCTATCTATAAATTTCGCAACTGCTCCTTGAAAAAAGCACAAAATTGAAAAATTTGTCATATTGTACACTTTAATGGAATTTATTGTATTACTACAATTCAACACCCTTATGATTTGTCGTTTATTTCTATTCTCCTGTTGCAATAAATAACTGGTAAATAAAAGAGTTTGTTTTTCTTCTTTTAGCAAAACACGAGGTGTTACAATAAAATTTATTTAAATTTATAAAAATTATAATTATTATAAAATTATAATTATTTAAAATTATAAAAATTATAATTATTATAAAATTATAATTATTTAAAATTTATTTTATTAATTTAATTTTTTTAATAATTTTTTTTTGGAAGGCAACCTTTGGAGGAGAATAGTTGGTGGGTCACAAATTGATTTGCGATTCTAGAAAATTCGATGATCTTTTGAGTAGATCGCATAACATGATTTTGAGAAGGCATACGGATACCGCTAATGAAGAACAAGCGAGTTACAATAGGACAAGTAATGCACCAAGAAATTCAAGGGTCACTGTGCTAGGAGGCATAACTCTCCCTGATGGTGCGCGCTCGCTATTAGAATTGGGTCCAAGCTTTTCACCATCTCAACCCATTTCTAAGGTGTCCTTGCGTAAGGTTGCATGTGGCTTACATGATCTGCAAGATCAACTCCGTAAAAAGGCCAGAGCTGAAGAGACTAATAGGAATGAACAGCAAGTAGAGGTTGCACCAATACCACCATTTCCTCAGCCGTTCTTTAGGCAACAAGACCCCAACGAGGAGGTTGATAGGAAATTCCGGAAATTTGCGGACGAGACTTTCAAAACCCTTACTCACTATCGTATGAAAAGGTTTCAATCGAACCTCACCGAGCTACAAAAGCGTGGCATGAAAGAGGTTCTAGAGTTGATAAGGGAGGGAAGTATAAGGCTATCAGTTAGTGATAAGGGTGGAGAATTTGTTGTGATTCCTCGACAGTTAGATATCGCAATAACGAGCAAGCATCTCGAGGATGCTTCGCTTTACCGATCATCTTCTGTAAAGGAATTCAAAAGGCAAAACCGCGAATTAAACAATGAGTGGGCCCGTACGGCAAAAGCGGCAGGCTTAAGACCATCTATCATTACTCAATTGAAAATCCAGTCACCAACATGTCCTGTCTTATACTTACTTATGAAAACACATAAGTTAGTATCCACTGATGATCTAATGTCTAACGATCCATCCATATTCAAAGTTAGACCTATCATCAGCTGTGTAGGCGGACCGACGGATAGGATAGCATGGTTCTTAACGTTAATAACATCCCAGTTGCTAGGACACATTTCAGCTCATCTGACGAACACTCAGATGCTCCTGGATCGTCTACGTAACGCGAACCCGAACAGCGCGTACGTAATGGAGTCATTCGACGTCACTGCTCTATACACCAACGTATCGAATGACTCCGCATTGCAAGCCACACATGAGCTTCTGATACAACATCAGGGAGCAGTAAACATGTATGGTTTGACGATTGAGCAGTTCATGGTCCTGTTAAAAGAGTGCCTGAACTGCTCAATCTTCAGATGGTCCGGGAAGTATTTCGCACAAATCAGAGGGCTGGCAATGGGGCAGCGACTGGCGCCTAGCCTAGCGATTGCCTTTATGTCGAAAGTGGAAGCACCAGTGATGGATCTCCGGCCATTACTCTACTGTAGGTATATAGATGACTGTTTGGTTATCTGCTCCACTCAAGAGGAGCTAGATAATTGTTTTAGATTGTTGAATGAACAGTCAGAGTATATAAAGTTTACCCGTGAGATACCAAAAGATCATTGGCTTCCTTTCTTGAACGTGCAAATAAGCTTAAGCGAGAGCGGCTACATCACAAAGTGGTACCGGAAGCCAAGTAGTAAAAATATCCTGGTTCACTGTCTCTCTTCTCATCCCTCACATACGAAAAAGGCGCTAGTAAAGAACATGTTTCGAACAGCAGCCAGCGTATGTACTGGGGAGGAGCAGAGAGAAGAATCCGTGAATATGGCTCGAGAAATAGCCACTTCTAATGGATATGAAATTGTAGCCCCTCGGCTTAGGTTTAGAGGAAATAGTGCGCCTCCGAACGAAAATTCGAATGAAAGGAAAATCCCGTTCATACTCCCGTTCTTTTCAAATGAGATTAGTACAGCTATAAAACGCTGTTTGAAGAGAGCGGGTTTAGAGCAATCGGTGGCTCTTATTGAAATACCACCGAATACTCTAAAACGCCAACTAGTTCGCAACCGCTTATATGACCGTCTCTGTATAATGAAAGATTGTAAAATATGTCCTAATGGCAGAGACGGTGATTGCACGAGCGTAGGTACAGTCTACCTAATCTCTTGCAAAGCGTGTAGCGATAAATATATTGGCGAAACGGGTAGGCCGCTCTATGCCCGTATAGAAGAACACCTAGCTGATAAGCGTCTTAAAAGACGGAACACCCCGCTAGGGACGCATAGAGAACAGAAACACGACGGAGCTGATTTTGAGATTGAAGTCACCATCCTTGCGCAGGAACAAAAAACATCAGCGCGAAAACTTCTTGAAGCACTTTGGATTAATACCACCAATCCAACTATGAACCGCAGGGAGGAATGCCTTGTTATCACACGTGATTTTAGTCAGTATATAAGACTGTTATTTTGATGGGTAAGGTGCATTACGAGCCTCTGTGGTCTCCTTGTGGTTGTCTCCACTTGAATCATTCAGTGGAACACATATAAAAAGCGGTGAGTATGTTGAGAGTTGATTTTGTGCTTGATGCGATTGAAATCTAGGTCTGGTGATTTTTTCTAAAAGAGTATTGGAGGTGTTTGGCTTATTGGATTGCGGACAATTTGACCTTTCCAGGCTCTGAAGAAGGCGAACTGCCGAAACGTCAGCTGTGAATAAATTTTATTGTAACACCTCGTGTTTTGCTAAAGAAGAAAAACAGTAATTATATTGAAGCATGCCGAGGTTAATAGACAGTCGGTCTTGGAAAAGAGTTTGTCTCAAACATGTCGATTTTTAACTGACAGTGGCTACTGCTGAAAAGAAATGTGATCTTAATGGGCCTGACGCCAACATTCTAATGGCTCTGTTCACTACATTGCGCCACATCGCTGTCGACCAATTCGCCATGATGATGTTTGTAGTCTACACATATTTTTTTTCCTAGGAAAACAAGTATGTAAAAAAAAGGAAGCTGTTCAAACCATGAGAGTTCCTGAAATTCTTAAGTGCTCGCTAGGAATGGCCATTACAGTAGCCTCCGCGGTCCCACACATTTTGTCTTTCATAGCCATATTAAGAGTGCAAATCCCCGTCACCGTTCCACTGACGATGATGCGATTCTCTGGATTGATGTTTGTCGACTGCAAGGAATCATGAATCCGATAAAGTTACCTTCTTCCATTACAATAAGAAACTAGAAAAGTTAGAAGCCATGCTGAGCACTGTATCTCTTCTAGTCTTCGAAATCGTTTGGATCTCCATCTAACACTGTGAATACTGATATTATTCTTAAAGAAACCTATGAATGTAATCGTTCGAAGATAGTACCACAGATGCAAAAGCTTGAAGGTTCAGCATCGGCATGTAATGACCACAGTCTTACCTTTGAATGAATGTTACTTTTATTGGCAAAATCTTCTCAATGGATGGTTCAGTATTGAACACCCACATTTAATAGTCATATCTGTTGGACCATTAAGAACTGTCTGGCATCTCATTGGCACATAAGTGATTCTAACAGTAAGTTGACCCAAAATGGCCGAGATGACAGGATCAGGCAGGAGAGCACTAGAAGCTTGGTTTCTCAAGAACATCAAGAACCTGAAACATTACTTTTTTACTAGTTCAGATTCTGTTTGGAAATTTTCCCAAACAAATCTAACAGTGATCATATAAGCCATTTGAATACTAAAGGGTTCACTTGTATAGTAAAAAAAATCAAGGTTCTCCTGGATTTTTCCAGAATTCGCAGAAGGCATAAGCCGTCTCAAAAGTTGCATACTCACTGTTTGCATTACAAGACGTCTTACAAATGCTTGAGCACTCGCGTTGTGAGCTGCAATACCAGGAGCTCTAGTCGAGACTTCGGGCGTCCCAGCGTAAACCATAGTAACAGGCAAAGTCGTGAGGCCTGTGACGTTGAAGGTCCTAGTGCTTGCTGCAACGATTTCGCAGTTTTCTTGACAAACATTCAATATTTTACCTTTATGTTGGATGAATTCCTAGGTGTGCTTGAATTTTCGAAGCCAAAATTTGGAATCCTTTTAACAAAAGGCTCAGATCGAAACAGCGCTTGAGTGCTGATTTCTTTTTTATATACTCATTCTCATTAGAATTCATATGCTTGCACACAGATTGAAAATATTTTTAGTACAAAAACAATCTTTTATGCACTACCTTGGCCCGAAGGGATTTACTCCACATCCAAACGCTGTCGAGACTGCGGGCAGTAGGAAAATTATGAAAGAATCTGTCGCAAGTCTCCTCATGTTGGTAGGTATTTCCATTTTTGTTCCCGAAATGTCAAGAAAATATTGTGCTTCAACTGAAAACAAATTTCCCGCTTTTAACATTAGATTCTTTACGAGATACAATAGATGAGGCATTCAGCACTCATATGTGAGTGACGTGAAACATAGCTACTTTCCGAGTTTTTCAGAAGCTTGGGGTACATACTCCCTTCAATAAACAGAATAACTCAGGACACGTTTTGTGACAGATTCTACTATTCAAAGCACGGGAAAATCAAGAGGTGAAATGCATGTTAGACGTTGAAGACAATAAGCCGTTAGGAACAACGCTGACTAAACACTGGTGAATGCAAAATTTGTTTCAGGCGCGTGGTTTACATTCGCTTCCTGCCTTCTCATTTACGATTGTAAAACGCCGACTTTCACACAAAATATTCGCACCTGACGAAACGTCGAAACGGTACCTTTCCTTTCAATAAAAGGCTGCAAATAATTATATCAAATAATAAAAATTGGAGACAGCATTCACTGCGAAAACTTTGTGCTAACAATTTTTTCAAGAAAGAGGTCGCTTCTGCTGAGGTTGATATCTTAATTGATATCGAAAAATCCGTACGCCTACTATATAGCTCTTTTCGACGGAGAAGCCAATTGATAGTCTGAGCAGATATTCTGCACAGTTCTTACCGAAAGATCGAGGAGCCGGCAAGCAATGAGATGACACCAAGAATCCTAAAATGTGAGGAATCAAAGGGAAATTGAGTGATTGGCCGTGGCAAAACATCTGCATAAGTTTATTTGCTCTTGTTGGGAGTCACGAAAATTTTGCACTTTGATAAAATTGCTAATCAGTCGAGATATGAAAGTAAGAGATTGTTAAGAATGCGAATGAGGGTGACACTGAGCAAGGGCTTCCATGATCACGTTTCAGAAGCTCCAACTTTCTCATCAATTTGCGTGTTCGTAGAGAGTTGTCAGTTTCTCTTATCTGCACGTTTTGCAGACAAAATAGTTATCGCTATAGATTTTGCATAATGATGCCTTATTGAACAGCGCCGATACGGCCCCGAAAGATGATGAGCATAGTCTTCGACGGAAATCGATTTGAAGGTGTAGTTGGAGTTCCTCGTTGGCCTGGAGACAATCATTGATTCGGACGACCTTGACTCATGAAAAAAATCCACTTTTCGTCCATAATGATCCCGACCAGAAATGAAGTGTTAAGACGACGGCGGATACTTTGAATCGTGAATATACTAGCCACGAGCATTCGAGTGTACAACACTCTGTGTTTGGTGAGTTTTTTACTGGACACAGAGTGTAAATCGTACGTCGTCGCTAACTCTTATTGTGGGGACTGGAGCACCCACAGAGATTAGCAAAAGACGAGAGAGGGCAACTGCCCGACTGACGAGATCGCAAGATTGAAACACGTGTATCGGGCTCTATAAGTCAGCCCTCATTGACAGACCACTGACATGCGTGGCTCAAATAATGATTACCAGGCATATTAAAATTTGAGCTGTGGTCTTAAGAAAACACTCGAAACAAAAGATATGATATATGTTATTTTTTGTTCAGGATTAAAGCTAGACTTCTACTAAAATCTGGCACTTCATCATCCTTCACCACAGTGTTTCATTTCTTTTCTTTCACTGTGCGGATCACAGTAATTCTAGCAGTCCATCGGGTTTCGTCTTCTTCTTGAACGTTATAGAAGATTGGTATAGCACGTCTTCTTGCAGTCACAAGGAAAGACTGCCTGTGGCAATTGATATTGATTGCCGGAGAAGGTGGGGATGGGAGTCGGTCCTATTTATCACCACGACAAGCATGACAATCACTCGACTGGGGGCGTCTTGCTATTGAATTATTAGAAACAAATCTGTTTTCCAGTGACAATGTTCCGCATTCTACTGTAGAAATCTATTAAGGTGAGCTAAAATGAAAAGCGTTTGAATCTTGGGAACAAGTGATTTACCTATGGAGCTGTTACCTTTATTATAATGTAAATCTCTTTAAATGTTCTAGTGGAAATCTCTATAGATCTCTGCCGAAGTCATTTTGACTTTGGTGCTCATTTTCACATATTAAACTGACTCATCCTGCAATCCTAAAGAACTTTTGCATGAAAGTTTGCAGATCTTCATTATTCAAACTCAGGAAACTTAGATCTGCTTACAAGTATGGTAACAACTTGATAATTTTAATAGCAAGCGATACTTCGGTTGCCTGATAAGGGATCAACAAGACATTCTTTGTGTACAAACATCTGCCTTAATACATTGCCCTGCATCTTTATTCCTATTAGAGGATAGAGTGACCTAATCAGCTTATTACTATTGTAAAAAATCCGATAACATATCTTGAGCCTTCCGTAAGGTCTGATATGGCACTTATGCAGTGCTAGACACCTTGTTTCGTCATTACACCTTGACCAGCTGCACACTGCTTTTTCGTTCAGTCAGTCCCTCGGTGATAACCCTTTACACAAGGATATAGGGCCAAAAAACGTATGTTGCGCTATAGAAGTGGCTATAGTGCAGCTCATGAAAGGCTCAAAATATGTTATCAGCATATACTGTTCTAAAGCGAGTTCTCAAATAAACAATTGAAAGATACTGCGAAGAAATTTAAATGATTACAGCAGAAGTCATGCGTGAATTGTGACGATCTGATCACATGTACGTCAGTGACGGATACGGGTCATAATGTAGAGTCAGTGGTAGAATTGAGTTCGAACTAAGGCGATCGATGCACCAAAATTATAGCAGAGGTTTGTAGCCGATGCAGTAAATTATAGTAGAGGTTCAGTGGTCGTATTATGTGAACCTGGATTGTCTGAAGAAATGATCCGATCAATGTTTGAATGTGATTGGACTGCCCTTAGCGACGCACTGACCTTTGTGCTGTCGCGTGTTAAGCTTCCGCGTTGCAGCCGCTTTTCGCGTTGAAGTGGCAAGTAATTGCCCTTCGCGGTTCCGCGGGCTGAACTTTAGACCATCTGATAGATTTATCTGCTGCCAACTTGTGTCTTGTAACGGACGAGAGCACACAAGTTCAGATCCTTATTACGGGTAATACCAAACAACTTATAGCACCAAACAACTATAATATATAAACATCAGTATAATAATAAGATGATATCAATATGTACGTGATAGCGGCATACCATTTGGTGCAGGTATGCTTAGGTGAATGTGTGTGACTAATTAATGAGATGTATCGTCGTCTGACAATACTATGAAGATAATGATTGACACAGTATAACTAGGCGGCGGAGCCCATTTGGATCGCCATGTTCGCTCCGAATACAAGCACCGATGATGGGATCCAGTGGGTGAGCATATTTTATTATAGCCGTGGGCTCACAACTGATTATGTATGGGCTGAATTCCATAACCACGGTGGTAGATCGATGAGTTCGCTTTGCCACGGAAGTGATATGTTTCGCTCAAAATTCTATTGAGTTCATTTGACTGTCATATGGCTCCTCTTATTTCTATACTGTACTTAATCCATTTTCTGTTAGTTATGTCGAAGTTAAGCATCAGAAAGTCAGTTGTTCGGTAACATCTGGGAAGAATCTATCATATATTTTGCTCATATTTCTCGCTCACATTTCTGAAGCTGTTACCACTTACTTGTTGCTGTAATTTTCAACCAAGGAGCTCCATGAGCGGTGCATTAAGCACGATGTGCATTTGAAGTGGTTTTGTGTCTGCTTTTTGAGTCTCTTTTGACTGATCATCTTACAAACGTGGAAATCAAAAATTTAGCCTTTCAAGTCAGCGCAAGTTGGTTTTTGTTGTTGTTACTATTATTTTGGAAAAGTCCGAAACGGTAGGCTGGACGTTTTGGCGACACCGACATGTACCATACGTCCAGGCTTTGAAAAAGGCAGTGTCGCCAAAACAGCTTACGATCCGTACTACGATCTATACTGACCTATGAACAAAAACAACGACTACTACTACCAACTTCGCTCTGGCTAAAACAGATAAGTCTATGATACTCACATGCATTGGCTTCTTTGCCAAGTCTAATAGATAGTCAATCTTACGAATTTTTGGACTAAAGTCTGTGATAACATATCTTCGGACCAAATACCTTAAGAACACAGTGAGCATTCATCGCTACTTGAACTGAAGCACTTTTCTACCACAGGGAATCTTGATGTGCACCGACAGAATGACTCTGAAAAATTAATGGAAAAACATTATCAGCAAAACTGTTTTGAGTAATAAATGTTACATCTCTTCCTTCTGTTGAAACATCGCCTGTATCTTCTGTATCACCTATCGCCTCCATGATCGTCGAGTGACTCATACGGGCACCAACACCAACAACAATTAAATTTTCCCTATCGTGTGCAAGAGTAACCCAGTGGGTCCTCCTCGCTCTAGGGATTCGCTGAGCATCATGTCTTTCTTCTAGGCTTTTCTTGAAGAAATCGGACCATCGGATCGGTGGCCTTCCTGTAGAGCTCTTGATATCCCGAGGAATCCAGTCTGCAACGGCTCTCGCCCATCGGTTGTTCCTGAAGCGCTTCCACTTGTCCGGCCCCACCTTATTTTCAATACCCTAGTGTATAACACAGCATCTTTGATCTTCCATCGTTAACATAAGTCGAAACTTTGGATCCTCTCTCTCGTCTATACATATGTATATATATGTATATATATCCAATAAGAAAGAGTGGTGCGCGAAAAACTTTTCGCGTCACCTGAATTCGAACACATATTTCACACTATCCGGGGGGTTGTATTGAACTGTTGCACTATCAACGCCCGTTTTGAGACCACTCTTTCTACGCTGCAACGCGTTATCTGTCAACAGCCAACCCTTTGGCGTGGGTAGTCGTTATATAATCATATATACATATATATTTGGGCATACATAATGTATATATATACATATATATAAGTGCGAGAAGTTCTTGCCATTTTCATTTTGCTGAGTTTAGCTTTAAAATAATATCTTTTATCAATCATGATAACTTCAATAAATTCTTTGCTGAATTTTAGACTGGAGCACGTTTTATTTGTGTGTCTATTTCTTTTGTGCTCAAGTTAAGGAACGAAAATCAGCGTATCGCAGTAATTACATGTTCGCACAACGTTTCTGACGCATTCGTCCCAAGAGCGTATCAAAAGCGGGCCACTCCACAAATGTCAGAATAATTGTCGTCAAGTTTCGAAGAATGGTCAACAGGAGTCCGCACTAGCATAAACCATGGGCTGCGGTCATTTTGGGCCTCTGTGATAGTTTGGGCCGGCAAAATGACTCAAGAAGGAGAGGATGAGTGAATGGAAAGTTCAAAACATTCTCAAAAATATGTTGTAGCTACGTAGTTAGAATCAGTTAGATGCAGTCAGGAGATCGATCGCGTTCATTTTCTAAACAAAGAGATGAAAGGCAAACTGCTTTCAAGAGCTCGCTGAACGATTCGTTTGATAGCTGGTGCTCGTTTGCCGAAGGTGCTTCTCCACAGATGGCAAAATATTCACGGTCGAACCACTCCACGAATGTCAGGATCGACGTCAACATTTCATGAATGGTCAGTAGGAGTCCGCAGTAGCAAAAAACAATGGGCTCCAGACATTTTACGGCCTTTCTGTTGGTCTGGGCCTGCATATGCGTCACGACGTCAGCTTCAAGAAGCGCGTGAGACTTTGGAGTGCTCAACGCTTTGACTACAACGGATTTACGGATCATGCGCATTCGATTTGTTCAGCGATTGCTATCCGTCAAGAGCAGTTTCTAGACTTTTGGCGCAGGGACAGTTGGCAATCAAATTCGCCTTATCTTAGCCCATAACATTACTACATGTGGTCCATACTGTAGAAAAAGTCTTAGATACTCACCACACTAGCGCAGACGCGCTTATAACCGTTTTTGACACAATCTTGAGATTCCCAAGACCGACTGTCTACTAAACTCGGCAAGCTTTAATACAATTTCTTATATTCTTCTTTAAGCCAAACACGAGGTGTTACAACAAACTTTATTTGACAGCTGACGTTTCGGCAGTTCGCCTTCTTCAGAGTCTGGAAAGGTCAAATTGTCCGCAATCCAATAAGCCAAACACCTCCAATACTCCCTTAGAAAAATCACCAGACCTGGATTCCAATCGCATCAAGCACAAAATCAACTCTCAACATACTCACCGCTTTTTATATGTGTTCCACTGAATGATTCAAGTGGAGACACAACCGCAAGGAGACCACATAGGCTCGTAATACACCTTACCCATCAAAATAACAGTCTTATATACTGACTAAAATCACGTGTGATAACGAGGCATTCCTCCCTGCGGTTCATAGTTGGATTGGTGGTATTAATCCAAAGTGCTTCAAGAAGTTTTCGCGCTGATGTTTTTTGTTCCTGCGCAAATATGGTGACTTCAATCTCAAAATCAGCTCCGTCGCGTTTCTGTTCTCTATGCGTCCCTAGTGGGGTGTTCCGTCGCTTGTCAGCTAGGTGTTCTTCTATGCGGGCATAGAGCGGCCTACCCGTTTTCGCCAATATATTTATCGCTACACGCTTTGCAGGAGATTAGGCAGACTGTACCTACGCTCATGCAATCACCGTCTCTGCCGTTAGGACATATTTTACAATCTTTCATCATACAGAGACGGTCATATCAGCGGTTGCGAACTAGTTTTCGTTTTAGTGTATTCGGTGGTATCTTAATAAGAGCCACCGATTGCTCTAAACCCGCCCTTTTCAAACAGCGTTTTATAGCTGTACTAATCTCATTTGGAAAGAACGGGAGAATAAGCCTCTCATACAAAAAGGCGCTAGTAAATGGGAGGAGCAGAGAGTAGAATCCGTGAAATTGCCTCAGAAAATAGCCACTTCTAATGGATACGAATTTGTAGCCCCTCGGCTTAGGTTTAGAGGAAATAGTACACCTCCCGAAACGAAAACTCGAATGAAAGGAAAATTCCGTTCATCCTCTCTTTCTTTTCAAATGAGATTAGTACCGCTATACAGCGCTGTTTGTAAAAGGGCGGGTTTAGAGCAATCGGTGGCTCTTATTGAGATACCACGAATACTCTAAAACGCAATTAGTTCGCAACCACTTATATGACCGTCTCTGTATAATGAAAGATTGTAAAAATTTTCCAACGGCAGAGACGGTGATTGCTCGAGCGTAGGTACAGTCTACCTAATCTCTTGCAAAGCGTGTAGCGATAAATATTTTGGCGAAACGGGTAGGCCGTTCTATGCCGCATAGAAAACACCTAGCTGATAAGCGTCTTAAAAGACGGAACACCCCACTAGGGACGCACAGAGAACAGAAACACGACGGAGCTGATTTTGAGATTGAAGTCACCATCCTTGCGCAGGAACAAAAAACATCAGCGCGAAAACTTTTTGAAGCACTTTGGATTAATACCACCAATCCAACTATGAACCGCAGGGAAGAATGCCTCGTTATCACAACGTGATTTTAGTCATTATATAAGACTGTTATTTTGATGGGTAAGGTGCATTACGAGCCTATGTGATCTCTTCCGGTCGTCTTCACTTGAATCATTCGGTGGAACACATATAAAAAGCGGTGAGTATGTTAAGAGTTGATTTTGTGTTGATGCGATTGAAATCTAGGTCTGGTGATTTTTTCTAAGGGAGTATGGAGGTGTTTGGCTTATTGGATTGCGGACAATTTGACCTTTCCAGGCTTTGAAGAAGGCGAACTGCCTAAACGTCAGCTGTCAAATAAAGTTTATTGTATCACCTCGTGTTTGGCTTAAAGAAGAATATAAGAAACAAAAAATCTTGAGAGGAAATTAAGGTAGAAAAATGTGGCGAGCATCTTGTGTTACTCAACCATTGCGACTCGATGATTTTCACGAACCATAACTTATGCACACTTTTATGGACCATTGAATAAGGCAGATTCTTGGCCAAAATTGAGCAAGAAATTCAATGAAATCATTAGCATTGGTAAAAAAGCCCTCATATCAATACTAAAATTAATAAGATGAAAATTGACCAAACTTTTCTGCATCCTGTATCTCTATACAACATGCGGAAAAAGTGATAATTCTGTATTTTGCTGATTTTAGCATTGGAATAATATTTTTTTCTCTGATACTGATACTTTTATTGAATTCTTTGTTTAATTCTGGTAAAGAATCTGTCTTATTTATTTTCCTATTTTCATGTGTTCAAGTTATGGATTGTACAAATGATCGGATTACAGTAGTTAAGTAGCACAGAATTGAGAAAGCGGCCGCCATTGTTAAAATCGACTGGTTTCAAACAGTGTCTAGATAGCCGTGAAACGTTCCAAAAAGACTCAAGGGACTGAGGACCGGCCATGGAAAGGTTTGTCCATGAGCTGTTCTACTTCGGAAAGCATTTAGAAGCTCCGTTCTGAAGCGCGAACGAAATCCGGAGCGACGTATGCGCAAAATGGCTCAAGAAGCTGAGGATCAGTGAATGGAGAGTTCAAAACACTGCCAAAAATATGCTAAACCTACGTAGTTTAGAATCAGTTAGATGCAGTCAGAAGATCGATCGCGTTTATTTTCCTAACAAAGAGATGAAAGGCAAACTGAATTCAAGAGCTCGGTGAATGATTCGTTTGATAAGGTGCTTTCACAGATGGCAAGACATTAACGGTTGAACCACTCCACAAATGTCAGAATCGACGTCAACTTTCCAAGAATGGTCAGTGGGAGTCCGCAGTAGCAAAAACCATTGGCTGCCAGTCATTTTGCGGCCTCTGTGTTGGCCTGGGTCGATATTTGCGCCATCGGAAAGGCGCCGTGGCCCTTCTCAAAGGAAACGTCAAAATCAACGCTCCCTGCTTTCGGCGCCAGGCTTTGCGGACTGCACTGAAGATTGAAATACTCACTACTCTGGTACTGATAGACTTACTCTTTAGCAGGACTGGGCTTCTGCGCATTCATCCCCTTGTACGATTGCCACTTGTCAAGATCTAAGCTTTTGGGACAAGGACATTTGGCCGTCAAATTTGCCGAGTCTCAACCCAGTGAATTGCTTCGTCTGATCCACACTGGAGGAAAAAGTTTCGGCTACATGCTACACTACCGTAAACGTGCCTAAAAGACTTTGACACGTGCTAGAGATGAAATTGCAGGTGGAAATGTGTGCAAGCATCGTGTAAAAATTTCGTACGAGACTTTGTAAATGTATAGGGGCCGAAAGAGGCAGTTCTCGAGAATTTCTTATAAATTTCTTGGTTTATTGCTATAATTGTTGGTCTAATAAGCCTAATTTTTCTTTTCAATCAAATGAATTCTTTATTGATTCGGCATTTTCTTTACTATTGAAATATCTCGAAAGCGACCAAAACTGTTCCTATATATATATATATATATATATATATATATATATATAATATATATATACATATTACATACATGTATATATATTTATATAATGTACATATATACATTGTACATCTATATATATACATGTACATAAATGTATATATATATATATATATATCGCGCATACTTTGGAAAAGGCAAAGCTGTATTATTAACTGCTAATGGTAATTCTTATTGGTAGTGTTTTCCGGTAGTTTTCTTGTATCATACTGTGAGTCCACATCAGGAATTAGTGTGCCTGAAATGTATTGCGGTACAAGTGGCAGTGAGTGCCCACTGGATTCTTAGGAGATTTCATCCTAAGGCATCTTGTCGAAGATTTTGTTTTCAAATTTTCAACCCATTCAGGACTGGGCTTATTATTTTTCCTGGAATCTTTAAACTCGTTCGCGAGTCTACCTGTCGGTGTCAATATTGCTTTTGGTTCTTGAAAAAAAACCCTCCCTAATGCACTGTAGTAATCAGGAAATGTATTGTCTTTGGGAACGTTTTAAGCCTTTTTTCTCTAGGTTTTTTATATAGTGTGCAATCTATAGTAACATTTCGACAGACGCGCGTTTCGGCGGTATCGCCATCATGAGTGCCTTTTCAGTCGTTATCATAAAGATAGGGCACGAGAATGGATGATACTCTACGTCAAGTAAAATAATCACTTGAAGGAATTCCAAGGACCGACTATGAAATAACCTCGGCATAGTAGGAATAGATCATTAGTATTTCTGTTCAGCAGTTCCGAGGTGGTTAAATATAGCTTTATTGAATACTAGAGATGCAATACAATATAGTGAAGTAATGCAGCATAAATAGTACACCATTCGTGTGTGGCTTACGTTTCGGCAAGGTTCGCCATCTTCAGAGCCTGGAAAGGTCAAATTGATTCGCAAATTATTAAATCAAAGACCTCCATAACCCCAGCACAAAAAGTAGGAAATAATTTTTTGTGTGCATAGGAAAAACTTCATCTCAAAAAACACTCACCGCTTAGATGTTTTAGGTCTTTCAACTAATCAATGAAGACCTGCCACTTGGAGTCTACGCTCGTAGCAGACTGTGCCTGGCTCAGGTCGGAAATATTAGCCTGAGGTATGGTGCTAGGTCACGTACTGATGATCTTGCGTCTACTGATCCATCAAAAATTCAAAATTAGACCTATCATCAGCTGTGTAGACGGGCCAACGGATAGAATAACGTCGTTTTTTAAACTTAATACTAGTCACAACTGCTAAAACACATTGAAACAACAAACGTCGTTTAATGTTGTTTCCATACCGCACTATGTTTTATTAGTATTCTTTAATGACATTGATGATGACAAATATTAAATAAGTTCAGGCTCTGAAGAAGGCGGGTCGCCGAAACAGCCGAATTACTACGACTAGTTTACCCACCTCTCGTCAGCTAATCAAGATAAGTCTTTTCGATATTCTTTGATGATTATGCACATGGTCACCATAAAACTCCAAAATGACAAACTTTCCGACGGTTTTGAGCTCACAGAAGTCACGGTGTCCCGAATGTCTCGAGTTGGGTGCCGACAGCTACTGTTTTTTTTGCCATATTGGTCTTCACAACAATTATATTGAGAGCAATCGAGTATGGTGAAGCATCGCACGATTAATGCCAAAGAGGCCAAAGCTCGTCATATACACTATGTGGTTATACCAGTCATGAACTTATTAAAGAATCAGGACTTCAGTTTACATCATACGCACCTTAAAGCAAATGTCAGATTGGTACCAATTGCGCAAATTCGGAGGTATGGAGAACGCTAATATTAGCAACTAACAAGATTTACCGTTGAATTTGGACCTGACACAAGAATACTATTTTGTGAATAGTGAGAAAAAAGCTATAAAAAATGGTTTTGCTTGTGCCGTTCCAGTATGGCGTGAATGAAGGAGTCGTCCACCTTTTTCTTTGCACGATTAATGATACATCACAGTGCATCACAACTTAGTATGCATTATTTGCTTTCAAAATCTATCATAACCTACGAGATACCCTCTTACAAGCTCTATCTCTACAGACAGTTCACTGTCTTGAAGTGCGTTTATGCAACATATGGGTTTGCATATCAGCCTCAGCACGATCACGCTCAGCTCACTAACGCAGAATTCAAACTATTGTCCTGTTAGATATGATCTCCGATGCCATGCCAATTCACGATGGTACTATTGGATTCCGCGAGTCCCAATAAGAAAACACAGACATGAGTACATGACGTAGGAATAAATCGGCTGCCCATACTGTAATAAAGCCCGTTTAATACCATTCAGTGTATTATGGAATGCAACATGTCAATTCTCTGTCCTCGACTCCATTTTAAACCAACGTGTTTCAGCCGAAGGAATATTGCACACACACAAGAAGATTGAGAGGTTACGTTTTTTAGGATAAAATATCACTTTGATAAAGGCATATCGCCCTTGGCTTAGTCTAAAAATACAGATGGCTACAATTGCAGAGCATATGGCACGTATCTACTACAATGTGGAGCTGTTTAAGATTCCTGCCAACACATTGCTCAGAATATACAGAGGTGCAGGTTCATGTACATAGATGATAAAGAATTTATACACAGAGGTAAGCCAACAAAAGATGGTGTATGATTTTTGTGGCCTATACTAGCGTACTGAACAATAAAGTTCTTTCACAAGTTTTCACTGTATATTTACCCTATCAGTTCTATCGCGTTGGTGATCAGTATTTTGCAGTCAGAAACACGAGCAGACCTCAGTTTCTACTGCGACACCAGGACAAACCTACTTGCGCCACTCCACCCTATCGCACCCTGTGTAACACGTAAGAGTTTACGAGCAGAGACCCCTCAAGTATGCCTAAGATTTCGCATCCTTGTATTGATTTAGATCAGATACTGCGGATAGCCAGCAAATTCATCGATGACGGTATCAATTGGTATCGCAAAGGATCAGTCTGCGTTTCATTTCTCAAGAAAGGCTTTCCAGATGAACAGGGGTGGGGGGGGAGCAGAAAAACCGGGTGACCATCCATGTCTGTGGTCTTTCCTGTAGAGCGCTGATGTCTTGAGGCTATCAGTCGGCGTATCAGTGACTATGAACGTATAAAATTAACATCATGGAGTTGCGTTATATTGCATGTCGCCAATAAAATATGGAGAGCTCATCAAGCCGCAGTCACAGTGCGATTCTCTGGGCAGTGTCAACAACATCGATATTTTCACATATTCCTTGGCTGGACCACTTGTACAGCTTACTATTTACACAACGGGTCTTGCTCAGACAAGAGGCGCATTTATTTTTAGATAGACATCCCCAGATGCCAGCCAATAGATTGGTTAATAATTGCGATTCCTGCGGTATCCACATAAAGAAACTCGCAAGTCATCACAAGCAGGTTTCTGAAATGACTGTTTAGAGTAACAGAGAAGTATTTCGGATCCTTATCTCTCATTTGCGAGTTACGAGGTAGTTGTCCTCCCCCCAGCATTCAACCTATAGATGACTATCCAGTAGTAGAAGCGTTCGAGTATTTCGACAGTTGCTTGCTATAAAATTTCAAACATCGCAGCCATTCTAACGGTGAGTCTCCTTAATCGTGCTGTCTAAAATTAAGTGTGCGCAGACCTGTTACCTACACCAGGGTTTTCATGCTCTCCGTTGATAGGTCAACCCCGATTTCGATTATTTTTAGATACGATCTCCGATGCCAGCTAATCAGTATGGGGTTAAAGTACTTGGACGCGATATCAAACGCGATCCAAACGAGAAGTCAATTCGCAGTCAGAACGAGAGCTCGAGTTTTGAAATGACAAAGCGCTGTAAAAATATGCAGCGGACACTGCAACTATACTTGTTAAATAAAGCAGTGGGCATACAGGTCGGGACAGCTGAATTATTGAATTCAACATGACTTCTACTGTGGTTATATCGTTCTCACTCTTTTACACTGTTGCCCTCTTCTAAGCCTCAAGTACTTACCCGCTGATCGTTAAGCCTTCTTCTAACGTTTCCCCCAAGGGTACTTCTTCGTCTTAGATCAGATCTCGACTGCCACTCCTAGCCCAGACTATAGAGCACGGTGGATTCGCACATACTACTGTGGAGATGTTCACAATCTAGATAGAAGTAAACTGAAGCAGTTTAGTACCTATTGGGGAGCAAATGGTATGTTGTCTTACGTGTCGAAGCGTCCGATCCAAAAGCCAAAACAGAGTGAACTGGTAGCTAACAGGACCGTGTAAAACGAAGACAGGTTCAGAAACCAAAGGCTTGACGCTTCTCTCAATGTCCAATAAAACTGATGGTTACCTTTTAGTAATATGTCAAGATAGTCCTGATGTACAATATTCAGCTTTCACATCACAATAGTTCGTAAACATGCCTGATGTCGAAACTACCGTCCCTTTTCCCATACATTGTTAACGCTGTTGACTTCGGCAACTTATGCCTACGATTTCAGCCCTAGTGCTAAAGACTCCTCGATTGTTATTTTTAGATTAGCATCTTCGAATTGCCAGCAATCCAGAGGGTCCCCCCCCCCCCTACAATGTGCGAAATTCCGCACACAATACCCAGATCCTCAGAACTCAGAGTTCTCAGTAATGGCGTAAAAAAGTGAGGGGAAAATCCGCAGGTGTATATCTAGTTACATATACAGAGCGAAGCGGTCAGCCGAACAACAGATAGTGTTGAGTGGTCATTTGTTTAATTTTAGGGTGTAATTCTTCAGACCTCCCCATGTATTCATCAACCGTGCCCTCCCCTCTCCCCCCCATTCCTTTGTCTCAATTCTGAATGTGTCTGCGTACGTGTATGTAGGAACGTTGCGTCAGACCAAAGGATGCCGACTCTGACCGTTTTTCACTGGCAAGGAAATTACGCGCAGCCCTGAAATAAAGTATCATTGGATGTCCCTTAAGAATAAGTTGATGTATCACACCACGATTTGTTGGAAGAACCTTCATCTTAATGCTCATAAATCGGTATGGATAGATTAATGTGCTTTGTAGATATGGACAATATTTTGGGTGACCGAACTATATGGAAGTTCTCCTCGTAGATAATCACAAAAAGGACACAACAGAACGAAATGAATCAGGTTACTTGGATGTTACCGACTGTAGAGATATATTGACGTTAGAAGACTGTAGGTGGTGAATACTGCTAACTACAAATTGCAGAGTTTATCATCAAGGAGTCGCACGTAATGATTGCTCAGACAGGACCTTGTACCCTAGTCTATATCTCATAGAACCCGGACTGCCTCTCGATTCTTGTTTCTTTACACCCACTAAGTTTCCAGCCAACAAAAGGCGTTTTCTTCACATCGCCGTCGGATTGATTTTTAGAGTATAGGATTATCGAAAGTTAGAGGTACGCCAGAGCAGGGCTCATAATCACAGAGGCATGGTCAGTTGATTATGGTACCCTAACTGGGCGGTCTAAATTCAACAAAATGTTACATACCCGAAAGTCTTAGCAATTGACCTGTGGATAGGAGGTCACTTCGTTGCTAAATCCTTACGTCCGAAAACACACGACTGCTTATTCGTCGTAATAAATATATCGGCTGTGCGTCTTTCCGTCCAGTGTGTTCCTGCCCAATCTGCCCGTTTATACTGATAATGAAAAGATAGTATGAGACCCTCCTATCATCGTGTGCAACTAGTGGGTTTCAACATGAGTAGTCTCATGTGATACGACTCATTTACAACGTTTACCAGCTACAACAGATACGGAGAGTAATTTGTAAGACTGATCCTACACAGATGGCCCAGACGGCAATAAGATTGGGTCGTGTAACTATTGGAGATTCCGGATCACCAAAAGAATACAGGGACCTTTGTCCATGTTGAATAGCTTTCCGCTGTTCAGTAATGGACGTAGAAAATTTAAACATCATATCACGGTTGCCATTACTGGTAGATAAAGCGTTTATATGAATTCATCATGGATATGCGTTCAGACTATTGAATTTCTCTCATATTCTAGTTGGGCGGCGCGAACTTTTACGTCCTGTGATCTTAACAGCGAGTTTATCAGGCCCCAATAGATCGCGATTATTTTTAGATTAGATCTTTTTTCGATGATGAGCCAAAGCGAAATACAGAGCTGTGTTGGTTTGTATCAAACTTGGATCTTCCGGATGCCGATTGCCGATGCTAGAACAAGAGCCAGTGTATCTACGGAGGCGAGTTTATGACCGTAACAAAAGGATTACTGCGATAATAGCAATAAAGCGTGTGATCCAATCGAATCAACGTGACATTTGATGTCGCTTCTAACTTATTTATGAATTTCGCCACCTGTGCGGTAGGTTTTTACATCGTTTTCAGCCATAGATGCAGATCTAGCTTCTTATCAATACTTAGAGTCAGATCTTCGATGCCAGCAATTTCAGATGGTGTTACAATTGGATTCCGGATCCAAAAGAAACAGACTGGGTACTGATCGCAATTAAGAATAAGGACAAGACCTGGCTGCAGCTCAAATGAACAGCTATGCGAAATCTGGAGCCTGTCCGAGGATATGTTCAGTCTACCCATGCTTTGGATCACCATTAAGCAGTAACTCACTGTCGACCTATAGGGCTCATCTAGTACAGGGTCTCAACATTGATATTCTCTGTGCCGCTTTTACCACGTTTCACAGCCAAGATGCGATTATTTTTAGATAGATCTCGATGCCAGCAATCAGATGGTACAATTGGATTCCGGATCCGATAGAAACAGACTGAGTAATGACGTAAAAATGGTGCTATACTGTAATAAAGCGTATCATCAGTGATTATTGTTCAACATGAATTCTCTGTGCGCTTTTACAACGTTTCAGCCAAGATGCGATTATTTTTAGATAGATCTCGATGCCAGCAATCAGATGGTACTATTGGATTCCGGATCCGATAAGAAACAGACTGAGTAATGACGTAAAAAATGGTGCTATACTGTAATAAAGCGTATCCATCAGTGATTATTGTTCAACATGAATTCTCTGTGCGCTTTTACACGTTTCAGCCAAGATGCGATTATTTTTAGATAGATCTCGATGCCAGCAATCAGATGGTACTATTGGATTCCGGATCCGATAGAAACAGACTGAGTAATGACGTAAAAAGTGGTGCTATACTATGATAAAGCGTACCATTAGTGTATCATTCAACATGAATTCTCTGTGCGCTTTTACACGTTTCAGCCAAGATGCGATTATTTTTAGATAGATCTCGATGCCAGCAATCAGATGGTACAATTGGATTCCGGATCCGATTAGAACAGACTGAGTAATGACGTAAAAAATGGTGCTATACTGTAATAAAGCGTATCATCAGTGATTATTGTTCAACATGAATTCTCTGTGCGCTTTTACACGTTTCAGCAAGATGCGATTATTTTTAGATAGATCTCGATGCCAGCAATCAGATGGTACAATTGGATTCCGGATCCGATTAGAAACAGACTGAGTAATGACGTAAAAAGTGGTGCTATACTGTAATAAAGCGTACCATCAGTGATTATTGTTCAACATGAATTCTCTGTGCGCTTTTACACGTTTCAGCCAAGATGCGATTATTTTAGATAGATCTCGATGCCAGCCAATCAGATGGTTACTATGGATTCCGATTACGATTAGAAACAGAGCTGCATGTAATGGCACGTACAAAATGGTTGTGCTATAGCCGTAATAAAGACGATTAATCATCAAAGCCTGATTATTGTTTCAACATGAATTTCTCACTGTGCTGCTTTTACAAGTTCTCAGCCAACGAGTGCGCTAGTATTTCTTAGATAGATCTCCCGATGCCCGATTCAGACACAGCGGTAAGGCAGTCGTCCTCTTGCGGATATTGTGGCAAGTGGGCACTAAAGAGACCAAAAGCGCAAGAGAAGACACCGAGTTGAAAGAAACAGGTAAATCTATTCGTGACCATTTACTGCGATTTCCAATAAAGATAACCAGATTCAACTTAACCTGAGTAATGACTAATGGACGGTAAAAAGTGGTTCGTCGCACTTAAACGTCGCTCGAGGAAGTTGCCTATATGATGGACATTGGCTACCCTATTAGTGTATATTCAAACATGAATTCTCTTTTAGCGGTAGGCGCACTTTACTACCTGGTATCAGCCGCGCGAATACCCACCAGATCACGATTCGATTCTTTTTTAGAGGAGTATTGAGTAACTGATTGGCCGTAAGCAATCCAGGAATCTTTATCTGGTCCATCATATTAAGCGCGCTCTTTCCCTGGCGAACGATAGAATTAACACCGAAGCAATGTACTAGAGTGTGTACTGTCCAGGGAGCATCCCGGACGAAATTGACCCTGTAAAAAAGTGGGTGACCTACTAGCCCCTGACCCCGGCACTGACTAGTAAAGTCCGCTTTGAGCCCAACCCCAAACAATACATGTGAACTTTTATAAATGTACGGATAGCGTAGTCATACCAGTCTCCACCAGCCCTATCCACTTATTATGTCTCCGTACTACTCATGCCTCGTGCCGACCAGTACACGCTTCAGCCACTTACCCCGAGTCTCTACAAGGCATTCGTCTATGCCATTAACTTTTAGTATTTTTCATGAGACTAGTATTCAATTCTACCCTCCCTTGCCGCATGTGCCATCCACTTTTCACTATTTGCCCGTTTCTAGCCAATCAGCACTGTCAGGGCTTTTATTCGCCTATTGGCATTCCGGTATAGGGGTCCAGTTCCGATTGTTAGAACAGACCCTATGAAATGCAACGTATTAAAAAAGTGCCGTGCCTTATGCCTATGATAAAAGCAGCTACCACGTTTAGATGTGGTTCTTTGATGTATTGCCTGTAGCACCCATTCCAGACATGATCGGGTTCCGTAACACTGCTATTAGAAATGAAATCCCGTTACCAGCTCCACGAGGTTCAGTATCCCATCTCATGCAGCCGAGGAAGTTTGGATTCTCGATTGCAAAAGGGACGTTTACTTTTCCTCTCTGTGATCGCTGGTTTTACACGTTTCTAAGAGCCAATTCTACTGAGTGCCTGTATTATATTATTTATTGAGCTATAGTACGGTATACTCACGATGACGCGATAGTAGCCTCTCAAACAGTGAAATCCGTTCTGGTGTATACACAATTTGGCGTTTTTGACACGGACGTACAAGGAATGATGAGAAAAAGACGTACTGTCAACGGGGGCAGACACCCAAGCAGCGGCATTTTCTATGACCGGAAGAGCGTGAAGTAAACATAGCGAAAGAGGGGATGGCATTAAGTGGGAATAAGGTGCAAAAAATAAACAGCGCTACAAGTAGCAGTACACTAACAATAAGAATTACATTCGGTCTGGAGATTGGTCTGTGCAAACAGCTACACGAATGCGACGGGCGCAATTTGTTAATGTTGCAGTGAAATTTTTGTGATGACAACGGTCAAGGAAGGGGGCCAAGGATGAGAAGTTATAGTTATTTTTATGATTAGTAACTAAGTCTGTATTCAGCTTGGGCTGGAATAAGTCAAAAACCCGGTTAGCAACTCAGATACCAGTGGTGAAGCCCGCCGATACAAACAGGAGGGTAGGAAGGATGCTTACGAGGAATCAAAGACAATGTAAGGAAGGGTCATAAATCCGAGGTCTAGTAATCCAATGTCGATACTAGAGGGTAACCTTAAAGATGAACACAAGGAAAAAAAATAACGATAACAAAAAAAGATTCCGAGAAATGACTAATAAAAAAT
>JAHQIW010006619.1:0-27058 GCA_019055375.1 Parelaphostrongylus tenuis
GCGACAAGGAAGCCGAAAGGCAATTGACGCAGTAGCGAGTAGAGAGCATACCTCCACATAATCAGACTCGCACCGAAACTGAAAAGGGTCCACTAGTCCTACGAACTAAATGGAATGCAGTGGCATCGTATGAATGTGTCGTACTTTTTTCCGTTAACAAAGCTTTTTCATTAGACTATTAGTAATCATTCAAGAGCTCGAAGAGTGGAAAATTTAGCATTGGACCTTATTTATGATGAGAATTTTATATTGAGCTTTACTAGCAAAAAAGGTGACTTTGGGACTCGCATTCATTCATTCAAAAAAGGTGGTTTTGTGTTCACCAAGCTTTCCATCCCTCGGATCGGTAAATTTGTGCCAATCTTGTCTGGGAGCATAAGCAACATTGGCTCAAGATCTCTACAGGTCACAGCGAGTCATTGTAAAGGCCAAATATGACATAATCACCTCAAACGAGAGTGTAATTGAAGACAAATGCATGGCGCATCTTTCAAGGATTCTTCTACGCCAGCCCATGCACTAAAGGATATAAAGCATACTTTAATACAAGAGAATTCTCTTCATGATCAGAAAACATTGAAGAAAAAGTATATATCAATCCCACGTTTGAAATAGTCTGCACTAATGTCGCTACAAAAGTGTTCACTGGCATATGTAATCTAGTTCTGCAAAAAAGTGCTAGCTTCAAGATAAGAAAGCGAGAATGATATTTCAAAAGGATAACAAAAGAACAGAGAAGAAGGTAAGCCGAAATAGAACAACAAATCGATGTGTGTCATTGTAGAACATTCACAGAAGCAAATACATCACCTACGGAAGTTATTGATTGCTAATTTAAACTTCCACGCTTTTTGATTTCAAAAGAAAAACAGATCATGAACTGAGTAGAACTGAGTAGGCCTCTCAGTATGCTCTCAAGTTCTGCGAGATATGTAGTCATTATTGAGTTGTATGCTTCCAGTCACTTAGCACATGGTGGTGACTAGGAATGTGTGAAGTACCAAAATGTGATGCAAAGCAGGATGTTCTCTTATCAATGTGGACCAAATAAAGGGTTATTGATTTTCTCTGGAAACATGGCAGAGGGTGAAATCAAAGCAAAATCGCTCCCGTTCTTACAACAACGTAGTTACTACTAGATATGTGATTCAGACCTGAGAAACCCTTGGTACATTCAAAATAAAAGGTCTCCACAAACAGCAAACTACCACTTAAATAAGAACTACAAGATGAGAAATAAAAAGTTTGAGGCATAATTATTTGAAAGCGGCGAATTTCTACATCAGCAAACTATTATTCGATTATGGTTACCAAAAGACTGATTGTGATTGCTAACGACGGTCTATTCAGATGTTCAAGTATACGAATGAGTTATGACGAACATGTTACCAATGTGCGATTACATTAGCTGAATAGGTGACAGTGCATATATGTAATTGTGCATCACATCAAAAACATCGATTTGAAATTTTACTACAAAAATTATTACTACAGCTACTAATCATCATTAGATGAGAGCATGCTTTTTGAAATCCATGTTAGCTTGACTAAACTCAGGTTGGAACAAAACCATAGGGGGCATCAGTGCCAATCATTTGAATTGAAATTTGAATGACACAGCATTTCTTACAGCTGGGTGACTCACTGAGTTACAATAATATACGCTACATTATCACCGAACTGGTGGCAGTTTCAAAATTAATCAGGGTGAAATGGCATGTCACTTTGATACTTATTGATTCGTCTTTATATATTTTTTCACTGCGCGGGTTCTACTACTTTTAGCACTCAATTCGTTTTTTCGCCCTCTTCTTGAACGCCGCAGAATATTGGTTGAGCAGGTCTCGTTGCAATTTCGAGGACAGTTTGGCTGTGGGGTTCCATAGTGTTTGTTGTTGGCTGCTGGAGATTGTTAGAGGGAGATGTTTAGCCCATACATGCCGCGACGAGCATCGCAACCACTCGGCTACGGCAACCCCGTCAATGTTTTATTATACATTGTAAAAGAAACTTCATCCATCAAAAATTAGCCCCATAATGTCACACATAGCGGAATTACAAGGGAGAGCTTCAGTTTCATCATTCGTTAAATGTTCATTTTATTGAATACCAGAATCATACAGAACGAAAACGTCGATTTTCATTTACTATGAAAAACAAAACAAACATTACCGGCTCCTTCCGCTGGACAATTTCTCGAGGGGAGTGCTAGTAAATATTCAAAGGCTTAAGTCTCTGGCTACTGTGTTACCTTCTCTTTTTTTGAAAAGACCCACTTATAACGCAGTACCATTTAAAATAAGATTGTGTTCTACACCGACCGCATTCTTAACAGTCCAAACGCAGAGCTCTGTCCTGCGAAAAATGTCTGCGTGTGTTTTGCAAATACTTCTCTATCGCTGAAGCGCTATAAAAAAACCTTTCAAAAAACGGCCACGTACTGCACTAGCCACTTTTAAATGATTACTAAAAGTGCAGCGCATAGTCATTATCCAGCGTAAAAGATCGTTTCTATATTTGTTCCCCGTTAACAGAAAAGACTTGAAGTGACAAGTACATAGGTATGGATGCGAAGTTATAGTAAATAGGATTTTTGTACCTAATATGAGCTTGATTTCTGTGCTTCGGTATTCGTACATACGCGAGTTACGAAATACTCAATAACGCCGCGTAATATGCAAAACTTTGAACTTCGGGTGGCAGTTGGCGCTGAGTTTTAATCGTTTCAGAGTACGCGTGCTAACGACTGATCAGCCCTATTCTCCTATCACTCTTTTTGTAATACAAGGTATCGAACCGTCAGCGATTAACCGTCAACCGTTTAATTTTCTAAACACATAATGACATTGATCTCACTTACGCTAACAGTTTTGGACATATGTAATCAACAAAAATTTTCATTTCAGCGCTTCTTTAGCAGTGATATTGTTGTAACTACATATACAGTAATGTTGAATGATATACAATGATCTAAATCTTAAGCGGCCGCTGTATTCGAGTTCCACCTTTCCCTGATTGAATGTGTAATTGTAACATCATGTCACTGCTAAAGAAGCAGGCAAATGATAGTTTCTGCCAATTATAAATACGTGATGTTTATCAGTGCAATTGTTTTTGATGGCGACATGCGGTCACCAAACCTCAACGTTGACGGGTGGTCTCTGATGGATTAACGCCTTGTATAGCAGAAAGAATGGTAGCATGATGGGAACGTCGGAATGCCGTGGTTATCTCGCCAAGATGGTGTGAAACACGAGTTCAGTTCCTGCCCGAAGTTCACAGCTTTGCATATCACTTATCGATAATGGATATGTAACTTTGTAGTGTTTTATAACCATAAGGACAAATCATTATCAAATATTCAGACTGATTAAAGCTGGCCATAGGCTTATCGCTGCTGTGCTTTTGAAGTTCGTCGAGAGATAGTTGAGCACGTGAATGAATCGAGCTCTTCTCGTCAATATTACGCTAGCGTATAAGAACGGCTAGATATTTCAATTAATTCGGCTTATGGTGCCTCTGCTGGAATGTATCAGAAAGGCAGTAGACGGTGTTGTATTCAATAACCTCAATTACTGACACCTCTCAAGTTAATTAAGCTTTGTAATAATTCCAATCCATTTTTCGTGTCATTTGTTTTCAATATCAGAATCCGTAAGCCTTTCGCATATTAACTTTTCAACGTAGCTCAGATTCTGAGCAACTGTAAGCATGTCAGTGCTGGCGCTTAAATCTCAACAAATGGCCACCATATAGTGAGTGCAAGAGGAGGAAGCTTGTGTCCACAACTTTCTCAGCGTCAACACAGTTGTTCGATTGTTATTGATAATAAAGTCACCTGTAAATACCCACGTTAATCAACACTTGCACATTTCAGCAATACTTGAAATTTACAAACTCAACTTAGGCTCATCAAAGGAATCAATCATCGCCTTTAAGTATTCTAATCATAATGCTTGAAATTCAAAAGATACAGAAGAAACAGTGAACAGGCTAGAGAAAACAGTATATTTCGCAATGCACAATGCATTAAATTACAATTCTCATGCTGAATAACTACTGACGACAGCTTTAGAAGTTGATCTTCCAGTCAAAAAATGTCGTACTACCGAGTGAGGTAATTCAGATTTTTTGGCGAGATTTCAAGGCGAAAATGACCGTGTCGCATCAGCAACAAAGTGGACAATATTGAGATGTTTGTAGCTTGAAACTAATTTGAAGAGTTCCGCCTAAATCGTCTATCAAACCAAAGACGCCTGAAGATGCTCTTGTTCCAGTGAAAATTATTGCTCATGAAAATAGTCATTAAGCTCCTTTCTGCTTTCAGAAATGCCATTCATCCATGAAATTGTTATCAGAATTGGTCACTCCAGGATTCGCCGTCCTTAAAAAACGTAGACATAATGAACACCACTTCTGTCCACAAAAGCTGATCAATAGTTGTATTGCAAACTAGAGCTGAGCTTATCGCTATATCACCACTATTGCAATAATAAAAAGTTCGAATATTCAAGATATCAATTAAGATTGATCAACCTGATGATTTCATTGATCGCAAAACTCGATAAATGGATAGATTGCCTCTTATTTGACCGCTTTTAGCTGTGCTGTGATGTTAAAGATATACCCAATGATGTAAAGTGATTTACAAAACTTCTGCGGCAGGCGGGACACAAACGCGTATCTTGCTCTATGCAGGAGAGCGTGCTCTAACCCGTTACACCGCTGACGCCCGTTTTGCCACCACTATTTCTACGAGACAACGCATCTATCTGTCAGCAACCAACTGTCAACTGTCTGGCCCAGGTAGTCGGCATAGAAAACTGGAATCAGTCACGCTAACACAAACTGGCTATTGAATGATCAAATAGAATTGTCGTTTTTTAACAGCTTTTAGAGGGGTATGATGTTATAGTTATCCCAGTAATTAGGACAACGATGTTATAGTCATCCCAGTATTTACTGCACAGTTGCTTATACCTGACCATGCATTATTCTGGTGGCCCTCAAAACGGCCTCTTTATAATTGGGGTGAGATGCGTGACTGGTGAACTGTAATGTGGATATGAGATTTGTGAAGCTATCGTTCATAGGAGAAAAATCAATAACAGTAATTCGATTATGAACATACGGGAGCAATGGGGGCATATGAAATTACCATAATACGCTACGTATTCAAAACAAGGCTCGTTGACAGTGCAGAATAAAAGGGCACTGAAAACGGTTGAATTAGGAAAAGTCGCCAATTCGATTAAACGTTCACTCCATTCCATGGCAGTAGTCACTACTGTTGTTATTTCCGTCTTGGTTTGGTACGTTTGGTAATATTTAGATACCACAACGCCTTTTGACATTTAGTTAACAATTTAGAAGAAGTTTTTTCAGGGATTTACAGTCGTTCATTCGCAAGTGTCTCGTTACTCAGGTTTTCTTTCCATTAATAAACTAGTTTGAAGGTCTAAAACTGTTTTTTCATAAAGTGTAATTTTTCGTTCTGCAGAAGTACGATGTCCTAACATAGATTTGGATTTTTATTATGAATTGACGAGAATAAATATTCTCTACAGACATAACAGTCTGAGGTAAGTTACTTTGCATCACACATGTGCCAAAATAACTACCATTACCGGATCATTGTATTTGTCGAAAGACTTAATTCCAGAACTCTTCTTGCGAATGGAACGCAGAAGAACGGACTATTCAAGGAACCTTTCCCCAAGGCCAGCGACATGAGCCTACTGGTGAACAAATCTGTTGCAACACGGATGAATCTGCTGTTTCTCAAGGAAGCGTGTTGCTTTTCACATTTATTCTTCAGAGATACGACTGTGAATTAGAGAAAATTGCTATCAACATTTCCAAGTTGTGCCTCAGATATTTTGATGGAGACTTCAACTTCGTCGGCAGCAACAATGCCACTCTAGAATTACCAAGGCACTACAATGACCTGTCTCGTTACATATACATGTCAGAGAACGTCGATATGGTTAGTTAGAGTCTCCCGGATTCCCTTCTTAAATTTAATGAAAAGAGATTTTTTCTTGGAGTTTGTGCCAAAGCAGCAAGAACAAGTGACATGTTGTGGAGTATGATACCAAATACAATGTAACGCCCATATGTGCACTTTCGTCACCATCCTGTGGTTCTTATCACATTCGTAAGAAAAAAATAGTGATGGCTTTTGACACTTTATTGATTCGTCTTCACACTGTTTTTTTTCACTCTGCGGATCCCAGTACTTATAGCAAATAATTCGGTTTTTTCGCCTTGTTCTTGTACTCCATAGGATATTGACTGAGCTTGTCTCATTGCAATCACCAAGACAGCCTGGTTGTTGTGTTACATAGCGCTTTCGTTGCTGACTGCCAGAGTTTGCTGGGAACAGGGTTGAGCTCGCATCATCAGAACGGTCGTGGCGCCTGAAACGATGATTATTTGATTGAATAGCATTTAGCTGAATACTGTTACTACTGCAATTTTAGATCATCGAAGAATGGTGGAAGTCATCAACAAGCGGTGCACCTCTCGTTAATCTTACGCCAACAACTAACAATCGGCTGATGATCCCCTTTCTTCAGGTGACGATGCTTTATTGGATATTTCAATTTTAAAAGGTATTGATAGCATCATGCTTGGTTACAACTGATTACGGACACTCAGGAAATTATATGAGTCTTTATAGTGCCGTTTTGTTCCCTTTTGAGTTTTGGAAGTAGAGATGAAATTGTTCATTTTCTATAAAAAGATAACATCTAAAAAGTTTTTGAGATAGCTTTCAGATGGCAAATGCTGCAACGACTACAGTCGGATGTGGGTATACCATTTGCGACCAACGTCCCCGACGTTTCGTGTCATTTGTTTGTCAGTATGGGGAACCGTAAGTCATTTGACCATAATAACTTATAGGCAAAGTTTGAATGTATGCATCACTAGGCATGTCAACATTGGCGTTCCAATCTACAAGGAGGGAGCACCATGTAGCAATTGTAACAAGAGTTGCATCTTCAGTCTTTGCGACAACGAAGCGAATTGATTTTCGCTTTGATAAAGACTTGTGAAAGCTATGTCTGTTTTTCAGTGCTAGCAGAACTTCAGAATCAAAGACACAACACAAGTTATGGCACACAATGCCGTTTACACTTCGCCTTTATCAAATCATTTAATCAGTACTGGAGCAAGAAGCATTAAAAATGAGCAGCAGTCAGAAAATTTTTTCGCCTTAGATTCTCATAAATTCCAATTCTTTGCACTGAGAGACAAATGATGGCAATTCCTTACATTTGAAAAATAACGAATGTAAGAGAGATGAAGATGAGTATAGTGAAAAACGTTTCAGTATCAAATTTGATAAATGAGACATACACATTTTGCGAAAGTTCCAAGCGGTGATTGCGGACATATTGAGCAATGGAGAAGCTAGAAGCATGAGATCGGAACACGACTTAAAATCATCTGACTAAACAACAAACCGATACTGTATACTAACAAGCTGAAGTATCAGATTATATCTAGGCATAGCGCTGTACAAAGAATTTATGCAAAACAACCAATCCTTCAGTCTTAGCCCTCAGGGAGTAAGAAGCAACGGTATGCGGCTTTCCTGTACGAACTCTAAGCAGCTGTACATTTTAATTTGCAATACCTAATGCCTAAGTAGAAGAAGTACAAAGATGCAGTGAAGATCTTTTATGTATTTACCCTCACTTAGATTTTTATTTGTTCTCACACTTTCTATAAATTCATTTTGTTTTGATTCTTCTAATGTCAGATGTCAGAGAATAACACGCCGATTTTGCAGGCTAATGATGATAGTACTAACATTAATAGATTTAGAGAATTTTTCAATAAGAAATGCTGCAGCTACGAAACTCATATGTTCAACTAGCCTTTGCAATAATTCTACCCAAAATTTCGCGTTGCTCGTTTGTCGATAAAGAGCTTCGTATGTAAATCAACCGCACTTACTTCTTACCTAGCTTAAATTCTTTAGAACTCCAGATACGTCAATTTCGACTTTCTGATCTACAAGAAATCTGCCATGTAGCACTTGCAAAAAAGCTACTCTGCAGCTCTCTCTGCAACATCACCACAACTACGTCCTAATAAAAATCCATTTCAACGATTTCATACGATTCGTATAGGTCAGTTAATTTTTTCGTTCACGAAAACATTGGGTGGAAACAATTCTGACACGACACAGAAAAAACAATAGAAAAACATGCAAAGAATGAGAGCAAGGAGAAGTAACATCCCACTTTTCCATTGCTGCATGGTGTCAGAGAAAATCCGAATACCCAATATTGTGGAGTGCTGTGCAAAAATGTCTGCGTCAGCCTGTATTTGAACTCAGATCTCACTCTTTCCGGGAGTAAATGCTAACCGTTGCACCATCGACGCTCGTTTAGCACAGCACTCTTATTTACGCTATAACGCGTTGTCTGCCAACAGCCAACCGTCGACGGTCTGGCGGGGCAGCCGCTATCGGCATTGAACCCACTTGTGTTGGCAGACATTGGTATCGATAACCAGTCAGAATTCTCTTTATTTTTGTTACACAGCACTCCACATTATTAGGTATACTATAATATCATACCACTGCAAGTGGCAGTCAAATAAAAAAAAATTCTGACTAAAAATCCGAATAGTTGAAAGCGATACGCATCTCCTGGTACGAGATGTTTTCAACAGAAATTTTGCGAGACAAGGAAATTAATTGCATTCATTGATATCAAATGTTTTTACACATCATCTCTCAGTATGATTCCGAAATTGTTCTTGTAGATGAAAAGGTTGATTGACACCGAAAAGAAGACTTGACTGAAGGATCAATAAGTGGGCGAACAATAAGATTACACTAAGAATCATCAATGTGAAGATAGAGAGGGGAAAATACGTCAGTAACTATTATGGAAACCACAACCACATTAAGAGATAAGGCTTTGTTGTTTGGACAAGATTATTTTTGCTTACTGAATGCTCCAAATTAGTCAGATGAACAGGGAAGATTGTTGCCAGGAGTAAGTCTGAGGTGATAATCAGCAGAGACCGTTTCAATGGCCTAATGAAATTCCAATTGAAATAAATGTTTATGGAGCGTTGTCAGTTTCTCGCAGTTTTCCCATAATGTGCAGGCAAAACAACAATTTTATGGCACATTTCGTATAGTGAAGTTTTACCTTTTTGAACAACTTTTGAGAAATCTTCTCTGCCTGGCTAATCTGTACTTGTCTGAGAAACAAACATTGGGAAGTTTTGAGATGTTAATCTCTTTTTGAAATCTTGAAGACGGTTTATTCTTTTGATTCAGTGTCTTAGGTCTTCGCCGTGATCCGAATTTTTTTTCTGTGCATTAGTGTATTCAATACAATTCTAGCATTATCACTAGTAAATAGTGGTGGAACTTGTCCTTCAGCTCACAAAACTACTGGCGTACAGTGAGATGACTTAGTCATCAGATTCTCATAAATTAAATGCTTACGGAAGAGCTGCTGAACATTTTCTTGTTATGTAAGCCATATTGCAGTTGTAGTAGACTCAGTTTGTGAATGTGAAGTATAAACTTACTGACAAACTTAGCGAGATTTAGCCGACTCAGAGCATAACATATTTGTTTCGTTTGCTGCAAGAATGACAAGTCAACGTGCCGGGTGACACTGTAGCATTCATCGGCGCAGATATGATTCTGCTGTAAACGCTGAAAAAGTAGTTCCCTGTTGAAGCCTATCGGCGTTATAGTAGCTCTGAGTTGTTTTAGCTATATCGTTGAGTGGCGAACAATTTCAGCGCAGCATTCCCAGTGCTAACGTGATGCAGAATTGCATTGTAAGTGCATGAATAAAACTACGAAAATATTTATTATTTAAATAATTTATTTATTCATAATATAACTATTCTCACTGCACTTTCAATGTGGTACTGCGCTATGTAAGAAAATTCAGGCAGCACAAAAATTCTCATAGTTGGCAAATTTCCAGCTCAAAATCGTATGGGATCTTGAAGTTATTTTGAAAACTCCTTATCGATAACGTCATCTGGAAGAGGTGTAATCCCACAGATTGCTACGTTGTACTTACGGGAACGAAAATCATCACAACATCAACTTTTTTCACTGTTTTTTGCCCATTGCTGTGCTTAACAGATTTTTCAGTAGATCTTGTCAAAGAGACAGAGAGACAGCAATCTGGAAAACTATAACGAGAAATAGTACACATAAAATATTAAGACAATACTCCTTCTTCTTACAAGTGGACATCTACTGAACTGTTTGAAATTGTAGAGGTCTGAGATAGTAAGCACAGCTCTCATCAGAGCACCAGTCATAGCAAACACTCACATAGATGCTTTTCGATGTCCTCTGAGCTTATAAACGCGGTTTTGCGTATACTGCAGCAAATAATTTTTATATGCAATTTACAGTGCCTTGTAGTGATGATTCAATGTTGATTTCATAATATATAAGAGATAAACTCTTTACAGAGGAGTTGTGAAGAATCTATATACAAACTCTCATCAAAACTCATGGGAGGAAAATTACATCATTCGTTTCGAGTAATTCTTGAGACCACGCTCAACTTTCAGCATGGCTAATGATTTTTTTAAGTCTCGCATGTGCCGTGTTATGAGCACTTATGCAGTGCAATACGCGTGTTTCGGCCTTCCAGCCTCGTCAGTTACACATTCATGGCTTAAAAGTAATTGGCAGGCATATTGGAATGAGAGGAACCATTCATGGACTCTGTTTTGTCTGAATTGGTGCATGAAAATTACAGAATCGTTCGCTAGCTAATAGTTTTCTTGCGATCCGTTCCACAAAAAGCTTTTTCAAATTGAAAAATCGACTTCACTTTTACTTGGCGTTACACAACAATCACATATCAGTTGCTGATCAAACGGAAGCATGAAGCTCATAAAGAGTTGATAATCTCGCTTGGGATTTCGACACGTTTTATTTTCGTGTTGAAATATTTTTATGACTTGTTCTGAAGAAAAAGTTGTCGAAACGCTGACCAAACGAACTCACGCTTATGTACTTCATGTTGTTGACTTACTCAATAAAGTATATATAATCAGCATAACATAGTGTTGATTTTTATATGAAGAAACCTTGAACATGTTTTGTTCAATAAAGTGTTTTTGTTTGTCGTCCTACCTGCTGGCTTTTTTTTATGCTTTGGGCGAAATAGTTTTAGACAAAAATCTTTTGGAGTCAGAGACGATCGAGCCGGCTGGCCACATCTGGTTCCTTTAGATAACGAGCTTATTTGGAAGAAGTTTCGCTTTTTCATAAAAGCAGCCGCCGGTTCTCTTCGATGCAAACTACGATTTGATGGCAACGTATTGATGACGAGAGCAGGATAAAGCAGTGATTAATGATTTGGTGTATCAGGAAGACAGGAGCTGGCACAATTTCCCATTATCTTGCAGTCAATCAATAAATGCCTTGTGTACACCTTAACATGTCTACATCTGGAATTACGAGGAGATTTATCTCGACTAGCATTCTGTGACACTCATGAAAACAAAATCCTTAAGCAGTAGCCGAAGCAGTACGTATTATAGTCAGAAATCTTTCTAGAGGGTGATTGCGAGGAAGCGAGTCAAATGCAATGTGTGCTAGGATACGCACTGTTAATTATAATAATGGAATCTGTGAAACAAATCAAATAATTTGGTCGACATAGTAAATACCTCTCCCCGCTTCTTTGTACGTCGACAGAATTATAGAAATCTTGTGTATTCTCAACTCCTAACAGACGGCTATAGAAATCGATGGCGCGCAGAGCAAGTGATGCGATTTTAGTTGTTCGATTGAGGTTTTTTCCTTCGTTTGGCGAAAATTTCAAAGTTTTTGTATTATTGGATAGAACAAGATTTTTTTCTACTCGCTCGTATGCTTTTAGCTTAGTTGTACCAACAACTTTCAACTTTATCCCAACGTCAACATATTCTTATCCGCACGTTGTGCAAGAGATCAGGTAAACTGTGCCTGAACTCATGCAGTCTTCGTCTGTATCGTTTGGACATATTATGCAATCTTTTGTGGAACGGAGAAGATCGTATAGGCGGTTACGGACTAACTGGCGCTTGAGAGTCATCGGTGGTACTTTAATCACGGTTACCGATTCTTTTAGACCTGGCCTTTTCAAACATCGCTTTATAGCTGTACTTATGTCGTCCGAAATGAAAAGTAGCATGAACGGGATCTTACTGTCGTTGCTTCTCTCGTATAACTTTTCCTCTGAATCGAGCCTGATGTGCTACACTTTCGCAGCGATTGCAGATGGCTATTTTGCGTACCAAGTTCAATAATTTTTCCTTCTCTTCCCTTCCTGCGCACACGCCGGAGGCTGTGCGAAACATGTTTCTTATAAGTGATCGTGTGGTGTGAGAAGGGTGATAGGAGAGGTAATGAATCAAGATATTTCTATTACTTGGCTTTCGATACCATTTTGTGCTATAGCCATTTATGGAAAGGTTAACTTGAACACTGAGGAATGGAAGCCAATCTTTATGGGTTTTTTCTCGGATGAACTTTATGTACTGCAGTTGTGCGTTAAGTGATTCAAAGCGTCTGTCCATGTCCTCTTGTGTTGAACACATGACAAAGCAGTCGTAAATATATCTGTAGTACAGTGATGGGCCGAGATTGAGTACAGGGGCTTCGACTTTAGACATAAACGCATTGGCAAGGCTTGGTGTCAGTCGTTGTCCCATGGCCAATTCTCTAAGTTGTTTGTAATATGTTCCGGACCATCTGAACACTGAGCAGTTCTTCAAGAGAATCATAAGCTGCTGAGTTGAAAAACCATACATATTTTTTGCTCCTTCGAGTTATGTAAGAAGCTCGTAGGTGGCTTGTAGTGCGGAATCATTCGAAACGTTTGTGTAAAGGGATGTTACGCAGAATGATTCCATAGAGCACTCGCTGTTGGGGTGCGTATTACGTAGAATATCCAGAAACATTTGAGTGTTGGTGAGGTGGGCCGAGATGTGTCTCAATAATTGGGCGAACTTTAGTTGAACCAAGCTATCCTGTCCACGCAACTAATGATGGGTCTTGTTTTAAAGTTCGAAGGATCGGTAGACACCAAATCATTAGTGATAGTTAACTTATGAGCCTTTATGAGTAGATATAGGACGGAACATGATGATTGGCCAATTTTGAGCTGTGTAATTATGAATGGCTTCAAACCTGCTGCTCTTGCAAATTGGGCCCATTCCGTATCGATTTTCGCTACTGACTTTCCTTAAGAGACGATGGGCAGTATAGGGAAAAGTCTTTTAGATGTTTTTCCGTTTTGCCGATATCCAATTGACGAGGGATTACAACAAACTCCCCGCCTTTATCACTAATCGATAGTCTGATAGTCTTAGATTTTATCAGTTCTCGAACCTTCCGTAAGCCATATTCCTGTGTAGCTCCTAGGTTGGGACTTAGTTTTCTACGACGATAGTCATTGAGAGTTTCGAGAGCATCTGTCCAAAATTTGCAAAACTTGTAATCATCTTCATCGCTGGGTTTTTGTTGTCTGAAAAACGTCCGAGGGAAAGGAGGTGTTGGAATCGCTCCTACTTCTTGTTTTCTTCCTTGTGCAATGAGTCTAGCTGCTTTTTTTCCACCACTCCACTGCAGATATATTGACGACTGAGTTATGATATGTTCAATACAAGAGGACATGGGCAAACATTTGAATTACTCAACGCACAATAACAGTTACATAAAGTTTACCCGAGATAAACCCAAAAGAGATCGGCTTTCATTCCTCAACGTTCAGGTTAACCTTTGAAAAATGGCTACAGCACAAAATGGTACCGGAAAGCCAAGTAATAAAAATATATTGCTTGATTATCTCTTCCCGCACCCTTCTCACACCAAACGATCACTTATATGAAACATGTTCCGCACAGCCTCTGGCGTGTGCACAGGAAGGGAAGAGAAGGAAAAATCATTGAGCTGGGCACACAAAATAGTCATCTCCAATGGCTACGAAAGTGTAGCACATCAAGATCGGTTCAGAGGAAAAGTTAAACATTCCAGCGACAGAAGCAATGATAATAAGATCCAGCTCATAATACTTTTCATTTCGGACGAAATAAGTACGGCTATAAAGCGATGTTTGAAAAGGGCAGGTCTAGATAAATCGGTAACAGTGATCGAAGTATCACCGATGTCTCTCAAACGCCAATTAGTCCGTAACCGCCTATACGATCTTCTCTGTTTCACAAAAAAATTACATAGTATGCCCAAACGGTAAAGACGGAGACTGCATGAGTTCAGGCACAGTTTACCTGATCTTATGTACAGCGTGCGGATACGAATATGTTGGCAAAGTAGGAAGACCACTTTAGATCCGTGTAGAGGAAAACCTAAGCGGATTGCGCAATAATGACATGGAAACTCCGTTGGGGCTCACAAAATTTGGATACACAGTAAGGATGGTTTTGGAGTCAAAGTCACTATCCTTCGCCCGGGAGCAAAAGACTTCAGTGCGAAAAACACTTGAAGCGTTTTGGATCCACGCTGAAAGTCCCAAGATGAACAGCAAAGACGATTGCCTCGTACGGACCCCCCCCCGCCCCCCCCCTCCCCCCATCACGCACAGTTCCTCGTCCATACAAGACTGTGATTTGGCACACATAACATCCCACAGAAAATAAAGTTAAAAAGGTACGTAAACTGTTCTGCTCTGGTTATAAAAGTGCTTGTCCCAGTGTTTTGCATATCAGCTTGACTCTTCCAGACTCTGTAGAGGGAGCAAAAAGCCGAAACGTCAGCCATCACGATAAAGTTCATTTTTTTAGGATCTTGTCCCATCCCAATGTCTTCATTTTCTACAAGCTGTTCAACAACAATGGCATTGAGAAGTTTCGACTCAAAGTATTCACTCATAAATTCTCGCAGACTGTAGAAGTTTTCGAAGTGTAACGATTGTGGTGAGAGCCAAAGTTGTTGTTAAAGTCCTTCATCAAGTAACGAGTATAAAAAGTGAATCCTTTTTTTTGAAAAATGCGCTTGTCCCTAATGTGGCGGCAAATAAGGAATCGATCTCTTTCGCTGGGCAAAGAACTTTTCACATAGAATGCCAGTAATACTTCTAAAGCTCAAATCTTTGGCTACAACCCCACGTAGCCGGCTTCCAAAAAAGCCATTTCTAATGTTGTTATAGAAGAAAACCCTTTGTATTGCCACGCATATTTCTCGCAAGACAGAGCTCTTTTGTTGAACTATTGGCAATCATTCGACAGCGTCATTTTGCTGATTCCATTTCCTGCGCTTATTGTCTGGAAAGACCATTTCTGCAGTGCAGCAGGGAATAAGTTGAATTCACATACGCAGCAAGCGGCTGGCTCTGCTGGATGAAGCCGGCTAGGTGGGCTGACGCGATGGTTGGTCGATTTTCGAGCATATGGACGTTCAGAAAAATCTCGTAGTATCTGACTGCTTTCGAGTCACTGCTGGAAGCAATTGGGACGTTCTGGCCCCCTTAGTTCCATCAACTGACGTTCTAATGATTGATTTATCGCATCCTTGACAAAAATAAAAGCATTTTTTGGCAGGGTCATATGCCTTGTCTGGAGTTTTTCTCCCAAAGCGGAGAAGCAATTCGTAATTGAATAACAAAGATCGCACTTCTTGTCCAGTCGAGGCCCGACTGCCGTCCCAATTCCCCACCACTGCAGTGTATGCCCAGCGTTGAGTCACCAAACCTCACGCTACCTAATGAATTACTGATAATCCTAAAGAAAGAGCTGTGTCCGGCGAGATATATGCGAGTGTAAAACATAATTTTATTCTGGAGTATGCAACGTTATAACGGAGTCTCTTTGAAACTGGCTGCGTAAAGCTTTAGCCAGAGATTCAAGCTTTCGAATAATTCCTAGCACTCCAAATTCTGTACAGTGATTGAGATCTATTTTTCATTTGTCGCCTCTATGATGAACAAGAACCCAAGGCAATTACGAAAAGCTCTGTATTCCCTTCATTATGCTTTTTTCCTGAGCACTGGACAATTTTTAGATGTTTCCCTTTTCATATTACGGAATCGCCACGGATTGAGAAGCTTTGCAGCATGGCAATACGTGTTATTTCTGGAATGATAAGTAACATGGAAGATATCGGAGATCGTTTGGACTCGGCTGATGAAATTGTAAGAGGCTGAATATTCCTCGATAAATGTCCCCTCAAATCCGTTCGACGATCGAAGATACATTCAGTTCCTAGTGAAATTGAAATGCAGGCATTTGATCCTATCTTCAACACATCAGATGTGCTTCATATTGAGCACAGAATAGTAAAAAATGTAGAAAAACTGACATAATTTATTTGTTTGCTTTTACTTTATATCCACATCCTCAGTGTTTTTCTCACTGTGCGCTCACAGTACTATTTTAACAATCAATTTGTTTTCTCGTCTTCTTCATGACTACTGTAGAATATTGATTGAGCACGCCTCTTTGCAATCTCGAGGATAGCCTGGCCGTGGTGTTCCATAGTGCCTTCGTCGTTGACTGCCTGAGAGTGTTGTGAGAGCGGGGTTTGTCCGCGTACTTTGCGACAAACATCACAACTACTTTGCCACGGCATCCGATGATACTTATTAGTCGAGACATAGCATCAATCAATGTGTTAAACAAGAATTCTTTTTATTTTATCGGTTCTTATACACGCATATGTTTTATGCAAGTAATCCATATCGGTCATTGAATGTCGACGCGGCGTACATTTATCCCGTGGAGGTGTCTCCGTGATACAATCAAGAAGAACCCAATCCAGACATCCATGTTATGATCCCTGAACATTCACCGCTATTGATTAGGCACGATACGGACTAAAAAAGTGGAAATAGCAACATAACCGTGCAAGAGTTGCTACACTGCCACTGTCCTTTTTGATGTTGCCTCAATTGACATCTCATTACACATGTGATTGTCATTTTAATCAGAGCCTCTTTCAGATTTTTACTTTTTGACTTATCATTTTGGTAGCGCCATTATCCCTACTGCTTTCATTTTCTCCAAAAATGCTAGATTTTGCTTCAGCATCGTATCTGCTCCTCCTTCTTGTAAGTCTTTCAACACCTCTTTCATGTGCTTCGACAGTGCATCGGTGATCTAGTCCTTTCTGCAAATTTTATTGATATGTTTATGTTTACTGATTATCGAAAGCATATCTAAATCTTCGTTGAGGAATATGATGGTAAGGTAATTTATCATGCACATAGTCCGTTCACCTGCTATCACTAGCGAAAATGTCCTTGTCGCGGTTTTAATTTACATCAAGATAATAAAGAGATGACAGATTCCCAAGACCGACTGTCTATTAACCTCGGCATGCTTCAGTATGATTCTTGATTTTCTTCTTTGAGCAGAACACGAGGTGTTACATTAAACTTTATTCGATAGCTGACGTTTCGGCAGTTCGCCTTCTTCAGAGCCTGGAAAGGTCAAAATGTTTGCAATACAATCAGTCAAACACCTCCATTACTTCTTTAGAGAAAATCACCAGACCTAGATTTCAATCGCATCAAGCAAAAATCAACACTCAACATACTCACCGCTTTTTATATGTGTTCCACTGGATGATCCAAGTGGAGATCACCGGCAAGAGAGACACATAGGCTCGTAATGCACCCTACCCATCAAAACAACAGTCTTATATACTGGCTCATATCACGAGTGTTTACAAGGCATTCCTCCTTGCGGTTTATGGTTGGATTGGTCGTATTAATCCAAAATGCTTCCAAGATCTTTCGCGCTGATGTTTTTTGCTCCTGCGCAAGGATGGTGACTTCGATTTCAAAATCAACTCCGTCGTGCTTCTGTGCTCTATGCGTCCCTAGCGGGGTGTTTTGTCTATTAAGACGCTTGTCAGCTAGGTGTTCTTCTATGCGTGCATAGAGCGGCCTACCCGTTTCGCCAACATATTTATCACTACACGCTTTGCAAGAGATTAGGTAGACTGTACCTACGCTCATGCAATCACCGTCTCTGCCGTTAGGACATATTTTACAATCTTTCATCATACAGAGACGGTCATATAAGCGGTTGCGAACTAGTTGGCGTTCTAGAGTATTCGGTGGTATTTCAATAATGGCCACCGATTGCTCTAAACCCGCTCTTTTCAAACATCGTTTTATAGCTGTACTAATCTCATTTGAATAGAACGGGATGATAAACGGGACTTTCCTTTCAACTAAGTTTTCGTTCGGAGGCGCATTATTTCCTCTAAACCTAAGCCGAGGGGCTACGAATTCGTATCCATTAGAAGTGGCTATTTCCCGCGCCAGTTTCACGGATTCTACTCTCTGCTCCTCCCCGGTACATACATTGGCTGCTGTTCGAAACATGTTTTTTACTAGCGCCTTCTTCGTATGTGAGGGATGAGAAGAGAGATAGTGAACCAAGATATTCTTACTACTTGGCTTTCGGTACCACTTCGTTATGTAGCCGCTCTCAGTTAAGCTTATTTGCACGTTCAAGAATGGAAGCCAATCGTCTTTTGGTATCTCACGGGTGAATCTTATATACTCTGACTGTTCATTCAGCAATCTAAAACAATTATCCAGCTCCTCTTGAGTGGAACAGATAATCAAACAATCATCTATATACCTACAGTAGAGTAATGGCCGGAGATCCATCACTGGTGCTTCCACTTTAGACATAAAGGCAATGGCCAGGCTAGGTGCCAGTCGCTGTCCCATTGCCAGCCCTCTGGTTTGAGCATAATAATTCCCGGACCATCTGAAGATTGAGCAGTTCAAGCACTCTTTTAGTAGGATCATGAACTGCTCAATCGTCAAGCCATACATGTTTACAGCTCCCTGGTGTTGTATAAGAAGCTCATGTGTGGCTTGCAATGCGGAGTCATTCGACACGTTGGTATATAAAGCAGTGACGTCGAATGACTCCATTACGTACGCGTTGTTCGGGTTCGCGTTACGTAGACGATCCAGGAACATCTGAGTGTTTGTCAGATGGGCTGGAATGTGTCCTAGCAACTGGGATGTTATTAAAGTCAAGAACCATGCTATCCTATCCGTCGGTCCGCCTACACAACTGATGATAGGTCTAACTTTGAATATAGATGGATCGTTAGACATCAGATCATCAGTGGATACTAACTTATGTGTTTTTATAAGCAAGTATAAGACAGGACATGTTGGTGACTGGATTTTTAATTGAGAAATGATAGATGGTCTTAAGCCTGCCGCTTTTGCCGTACGGACCCACTCACTGTTTAATTTGCGGTTTTGCCTTTTGAATTCCTTTACAGAAGATGATCGGTAAAGCGAGGCATCTTCGAGATGCTTGCTCGTTATTGCGATATCTAACTGTCGAGGAATCACAACAAATTCTCCACCCTTATCACTAACTGATAGCCTTATCCTACCTTCGCTTATCAACTCTCGAACCTCTTTCATGCCACGTTTTTGTAGTTCGGTGAGGTTCGATTGATATCTTTTTCTGCTATAGTGAGTGAGGGTTCTAAAAGTATCGTCCGCAAATTTCCGGAATTTTCTATCTCAAGCCAAGAAAAGTCCAACTGCCAGTACATAATTCTTTGGTAATATTGTTGCGTTTTTCTTTTATTGCTGCACAAACACAGAGGATTTTGTAAAGATATTTTGTGTTCTCGTCAAAGTAAAAAACACTTTTTCTACAAGAACTTCTCGCTCATTTAGCTTTGAATTATCTCCTCGTAATAAATGCAATAAAACTTGGTATAAGCGCTAAAATAGTCCTAAGTATGCAGTAGGAAATTTGTACTTCAAGGTTTTATAAGAGCAACCGTTTAACAGAGAAAGGGGCTCGGTGGCCATGGTGGCTAGTGATGCTCGGCGAGGTTCTAAAACGGGGCCGATCTTCCACCGCTTCTTGGCAATCAAGAACGGACACACCCGCGAAACCGAGATTGCAAGGAAATTTGCTTTACCAATATTCTACGGTATTCAAGATGAAGAACTTTTGAATCGGCGGTGAATGCGAGGTGACGAACTGACTGCTGCATTTCTGGGACTACAACGATGGGCTAAAAAGAGGGGCGACTCAGAAAAAAATAATATAAATAGGCCATCTTTACCAAAATGACGTTGCCGAAACAACTTCTATACTTGGTATCACAAATGTTGTCATGTGCTTTCCGCAACTTTTACACAACGAAGCTTTGATTTTTTCGTAGACTCATGGATATGCCTATTAGTCACCTCAAACAAAATCTATCATCACGCAAGCCGTTGTCCCCGTTGGAGGAGGTTGTGCATCAGACGTCATTTTGAAAATTTGTTAGTGAGAATCTAACTTTTGAATTGGAGCGGCCTACAAAACCGAATAAGGAAAGAAAAACTCAGATTAATGAACGAAGTTGGAATGAAATTTGTTTCTCTGGGAGGAAGAAAATCGTTGACAGACATGAAGAATGTTCTAGTTGCACCATTCCTTTGAAAGACAGTGTTATTTTTTTACAAATGGAAGGATGGTGAATTGTGACACTTCTGAGCTCCGCACTGAATCTGAAGCCCGGCTTGTTGCGAAAATTTGACTAGGTCATTACCCGTAAAAAACTCCTGACTTTGTCTCAGACACAATCGGACGGTGTGTGACTGCAGTGTTCCCTGTAGAATCCTCTGTTCATAATGAAATTTGTCAATGGAGTAAGTTTCTGTTGATATCACGAAATTCCTGTCTAAACGTTAAAGTTTCTCTTAAACTCTTCGCATCTTCTTGATGAGGTCTTCATGCAGCGTTTCTGTTATCACTGAAGGACTGCGCGATAGCTGGTCGGGGTTGTTGAAGCCTGATTCTACTCACCACACACCTGCGATCGGGGTCATAGTTACAACCAGTAGAGGAAGTTTTGCTTTTTGCTAGTATATTGATGTGCAAATAAAGTTGTGTATGCGGCTTGAAAACGCTCTAGTCAAATGGACTGCCGATGGGATCATTGCGACTCATAATTGCTATTTCGCCCTGATAAACGGATAGTAAGTATACGTACCACAATAAGAAACATTGATACCGTTAATCTCTATAATGATTATCCTCTCAAAATAATCTGGGTTAAACCGTCGAAACCTCTCCTTAAAAAAATCTTAGATTTTCAAACTTTGAATATCGACTATACAGAAAATAAGAGAGGCACAGATTCAAAAACCTACAATATCAGCACTAATTTCCCTTAAAATAGGAAGCCATAAACCATATGTACTTCTCGCAACTCTCTGACATGTAACGTTCACAGTGAAAAATGTCAAACCAGTGCAAGACAATACACACAAATGCGCGAGCGAAGAGGTCCTTATAGCTACTTGCTATTTCGATAAATACACGCTACATGCTATTTACTGAGGATTTTTTTGGTGAGTTCAAAGATTTGCATGAGGCCACAACCAGCTGAGCAAGCATTATTCCGGCGGGGATTCTTGCGTATCCAAGTCGCGTAATCGATTATCGTAGGCTGTTTTGAGCACTGTCCCCAACTTGGTGCAGAACTTATTATTCGGCTACAATAGAAGCGCTTGACCGCATTAGTAAATTCTCTTGTGCAGTAATGGACATTGGCCCAATTTCGGCAAAGAACTCTGACTGCGATGATGACTATAGGCTTAATGAATTACAACTTTTGCAAACATCAATTTTTTTAGCCATGTTCTTATAGAATGGGGTTAGGCAAAGCATTAAATACATAGCCAAGTGTTATTTCCGGCGGTAACTAATTCGATCGATACAAAAATAGCATGCGTATTGGTAAAAATTTACACCAAACTTTCGTTTGATATAACGCCATCTTTTGCAAAATTTTTTACAGAAGAAGACATATGGTGAGAAGGCAATCCATGCTGGATAGTTTTCTAATCACAATATCACTTAGTTCGAGAACTTGGCTTCACAACACAGACAGCAGCATAAAGAGGATTTAGAAACAAGATAATAGCATGGATCGCATCGCTGGCTTTCAGACAAACCGCCATTCACCAAAGAAACTTCGAAATAGGCAGTTACCCATCTGTTCGGCTTGACTGATTCTCTAACGCTATGCAGAAAAGCGAGTTGATGCTCTCACTATTACAAGATTGCTTTGCGTCACAATAGGGTATTTGAGACATTGGTTTTTTCTGAGGCTTAACCAAATGTTTTGTTGGTGTCCTAAACTCAGTCTTTAAAATGTTTCTCATCTTCGAGAGCCGTGAGTCTCACAGACGGTGATGAAGCGCAGGCCACAGAGCAAGGAATGTCTAATAGTGATTCAAGGAGAATGAAGATTGTTCTTCATAGGATGACCACTCCCAACGAAAAGATTGCGAGCCATTCTGAAACACTCATAAAGCCTCGCACGTCCAACAATGTTTGAGCAGATCACCATCTGCATGGTTCAACCATCTCAAGAGAGAAACGAATGACTCAAGAAGCTGACCTAATGGCGTGGCCATGTTAGTGTTGCTCTTTAAAAGAGGAAAAAACTGTAGGAAGCAAACTATTCACCAACCATCTAACTTATTCCACATTTCCACACGAGGTGATTTTGTAACACTATTGAAGGTGATGTACTTCTGCAAAACTCCCTATTGCACTGTGATCGCACCCTTCAATGATAATGCGAGAAGTTGAAAATCTCACTTCTCATTGGTGGGCGGCTGTGACAACTGTTGCTTTTCCTTTGCACTCTAAGCGCTTCATAGTTGACCTGACACCATAACTTGTCCCAAATGGTCGAGATTACTGCTTGCATCAGGAAGAAAGCGCTACGACCTTGCAGCTCCAGAAACATTAAAAGACCCAAAAGAGCAAAGTTTTGTGGTCGAACAGTAGTTTGTTTAGGAGTATTAAGAAAAGTGGAAAAAAAATAAAAACTCAAAAAATAAAAAAATAATAAAAATTAAAGCCAGGTCATGGTGTATTGATCTCAGAGATTGGAGACTTTTAAAGTAATTGTATCTTGCTTTCTCCACAATTTTTCTTATAAACTCAACTTAAATATTGGAAATTTACTGTTTGCATTGCAAGGCGTGATACGAGTACTCGAACTGCATCCCCGCTTTCTGCAATGCCGAAAGCCTTGATGCGAACACTGGCGTCAGTCCTGTATATCATGTTAACAGGCAAAGTGAAACCAGTGACTGAAGTTCCCTAGTTGTCCCCGCACAGGACATTGTCGTTGTTGTAGTGAACAATGGATAGTCAAATCATTGTGTTCGAATGTTTCTTGGATTTTTTTTTTTTCCTCCTTTGCCATTTGAAAAATTACACGCCTCCTGATTGAAGACTTATGAATCCCCACATTTTTTAGTAGTGATGAAATGTTAGATAAGTAGACTCCGATCATGGTTTGCAGCTTCATAATCGAAACACTGCATTTGTTGCAATGTTCAAAATAGTTTTCTTGACTTACCTTGACCTGGTGGCATCACTCCACAGCCCAGCACTGAAGCGACTGTTAGCACTGAAATCAGTAAGGGACTGATAGCAGTCTCACCATGTTTGTAAGACTATCTCCTAGTAGTTTTCTGAAAAATTTATTGAATACTGTACTATCTCAAAACCAAGGTATATTTTATAACACTGGCACAGATACAGAAAAAATAAATGATTTGAATAAATTCATGCAATTTTCTTTCCTACTTAGAATCATTCATAAGGCAACATAATACTAATAAAAATGATAAAGCTCTCACGTTGATCAATCCCTGAGATGAGCCATGCATTCGTCTTTAGTTTTTTAACTTCGTTTTGAGGTGATTGAATGCATATCTGGCCTTTGCGATGACTCGCGGTGGCCTCCCCGCTGAATCGAGTCAGTGCTGCTAAACCTCCTACAAGTTTGAGAGCAGTCTGGTACCAATTTATCAACCCTGAAGGGATGGATGGCTTGGTAAGCCATGAGCGCGAGATCGCATCACTGATTTCGTGTGCGACGCAAAGCACCTCTAACCACTGCGCAACATGCGCTCTTACAAAGCAACATAAACATTCGAAAATGAGCATTGAAATACTAGTGACCTTGGAATGGCAAAAAAATTTGGAGCTTTTTAAATTTTCACAAAAAATTGATTGATCTCGCAACGGTTTTTAAAGCACATTTTCCGAAGCAACTTCTATGACATATATTACCATACAAACTCACAAGAAAATCAATTAGCAAAACGAATTTGAGTTGGGTACTGAATGAGAACGTGGCACGTGGATGCGATCTCTTAAATAGTCACTGAATACTTCAACATTTCATTTGCTACAAAGTCGAAACCCTACCATTTCATTTATGTATATTAGCCATAAAATTCTAGCTTTTCCAAAACAAAGAAATTCGCTAGCTATAAAACGCCTTGGTTACAAATGTGCTGTCAAGAGAGTATCTCTAAAGGAAAATATCAGCTGACAAAAGCAAATCTTAGCTTTCGGTACGAGATGTTCTCATCGGCTTCAACTAGGAACAAAAGCCTCATTTGTTGACATTTGATATTTTCATTGAGCTTGTTTGTGCGGTAATTCTCCTATATTGAGTAGACGACACTTCATAACCAAAAAAAAATTTTCATTCATAGCTTCACTGAAAGTATCAGAGAACGGAAGGAGAACACGATGGCTCCAAAGAATCTATTAATAAAACGAGCGCAAACGGAAGTGGTGTCAGAATTAGTCATTGAAGGAACGTGTGAATTGAGACAAGAATTTTAACCGGAGGCAAAAAAACTTCGTTCTACTTGCCTATTATGAGGAAATTAAATGACACACACGTCGCCGGTTTTCGAAACGCTCTTTCTTAACGTTGCTACAGGAGGAGATTGGAATCAAGAACGAATACGCTATCTAATCATTACTAACAGTCCAAAGAAAGAGATCTGTTTGGAGAGAAATATGCACTTCTGAGACATAGTTTTTGTGCGGATTTCACAGCGTTTGTGTTGGAGTGTGTTTCAAAACTGACGACGTGGGGCTGTAGCTAAGAAATCTCAGTTTTTTGAATGCTTGTTATTGCTCCTATAAAGAATTACCTGTGCAGCAATTGAGGACGATTCTTTATTTCGTCTCCTCATAAAGGACAAGTAGCAGAACTCCTTCACTTTATCTGAATTGCCAGTAGTGAGATGGGATAGTGAAGTGACTTCTAGAAAGGCGACCAAAGTGATACTGAGCAAGATGCTTCCTCAATTCACCTTTTCAAGTGCTACAGAGTGTTTTGATAAATGTAAACGCTTATGGAGCGCCCTCAGTTTTTCACAGCTTCTCCAGCAAAGCAAACAGAATTCATTATTTTTAATGTATGCTGGCGTCTCATTGCACTCACGGATGCTGGTTGTTCTAACGATTTCACTGGTAGAAATGAAAGTGAAATTGCCGTTCACATGCGCCGCTGTTATGTTGCGTATTCTTGTCATTTATTTGAAAACCTCTACAACCCATTTATAGAGTAACTGCCGGTTTTTTTTTGCAGTGATTGTAAGAAGAAATTTCACTGCATCGTCTTGTAAACTTAGGCTATTATTTTCAATTAATTTGTCGATAAACGCGCTAATAAGCTTAAGTCCACGAAGCCTGAGCCTATGCACGAAGTGCATGTGAACTTGTGAAGAAAAATTCAGCGTGTCAGAGTGATATGCTTTATCTGCAGCATTTATTCAAAGAAGAGAAGGAGTTTTGAATTTAATAACAAAAATTGTGTGACTGATACACAGTCACTCACACAACCTAGCCGTGAACAAATGCGTTAAGTGCGAAGCGTGACTTCCCTTGCGTTGTAACAGCACTCTAACAAGGCGTTTTTTAAGGAAAGAATTGAAATACCGAATGTGATTTCAATAAATGTTTGTTTCGTGCTAGCGAACGATTATTAAAAGTCTGAGGAAAACCATAGAAGGTGCACTCTGAGAAGAGAAGCGGTGAAGGTGCGAGTTGAGTATAAATGTGAGTTACTTTCGTTTCTATAGCACTCTGACACGGCCTTTTTGAATAAAAACGAAAGAGTCTGATAGAATGTACTAAGCTTTTCAAGAGGTCTGGTATCGCGTGGCATACCTACGTATCGGCGTTCTCGCATGCTTCTTTAGTACCACTTGCCCTACCAGCTCGGCTCGTCCCTGCAGCTTCCATAACAGCCGTAAACCATCGGCAATCAGTCACTCTAAACCGCAGCATCAAGTCGTCCTTTCACTTGACATAGGGTGACGCATCTTCGGTGCTCGTTGCTATTTGTATCAGAGGTGAATCGTAGTGCATGTGGTACTGATGAGGCGTGTGAGAACGCCGAAAAGTACAAATACTATTAGTGATACCATACTAAACCTTTGAAAGGATTAGAATACTCTATTGGACTAAACTGAATTTTTTAGGGAGGCCTTGAACCATTCGATTGTGAGGTATTGTTAGAAGACGAATATTTAAGCCTCCACGATTTGTGATAACCTGTGATCAATATGAAGGCGTCGTGGTCGATTGGTTGTGATGTTCGTCGCGGAGCAAGTGAAGGCGAGCTTCAACCCCCCACGCTCGTCCGGCAGTCAGCAACAATGCCCTATGGAACGCCACAAGCATGTTATCCTCGATATTGCAGGAGACCCACCCAGTCAGTATTCTATGAAGATAAAAAGCAGAAAAAACGAATTTTTTGTTAGAAGCCTGGGTTCCTCACAATGAAAAAAGCACTAGAAAATGGATCAGTAAAGTGTCTAAAGAGTGCCTAAAGTGATCAGTAAAAGTCTAAGGAGAAAGTGGAAAAGGCTTTGTCCTTAAAGGGACTAGAAAGTGGTCCCGACGCTCGAAAGGGACCGTTCGCTGATACTTTCCACCCAAACGTGGTTTCAAAACAGACATTATAAAATTTACAAGAGAACAAAACTGCGGATAACTGCTTTCACAACATTAAACGTCTTTGTTAGTGATCAACAGTAGGATTGGTTTCTCATCTCACAAAAATTCCTGTGCTGCAAAGGAACACTTTGATAACGCAGTGTTCACTTATGGCTGCCCAAAAAATGGGAAATTGTTCAAAAAGCACTTTTTGCATTCAGCAAGACGCATTACAAGTAGTGGTGCTGTGTTGGAGACTTAATTTTTGCTGACACGTTAA
>JAHQIW010006620.1:0-62449 GCA_019055375.1 Parelaphostrongylus tenuis
AACTTCCTCTCGCCTGCTTCGCCTCTATGCGCTTTCTGGTCCCATCCTTCGCTTTCTTTGCTACCTCCTCCTGTTCGTGCTTCTATGCCCCCGTGCTCTTTCTCTCTCGATAATGCGTAAGGCGTAGGAAATAGTGCGAAGAAGGAGCTGCTAATCGGCAAGCATTTCTTTTGCTTTCGGCCCTTCGCGCTGGTTTACTCTCGCTACATGCGCTTTTGTGTTCGCACATTTTCTTCTCTGCGCTGCTTCTTCCTTCTCTTGCTTTTACCTCTTGATTTAAGTTGTTTGTTCCAAGGATTCAAGAGGTTGTCTGGGAAGTCACACAATAAAGCCTTAGAACTGCCACAAACTGGAATGTATTTAAGTCATTACGCGGCTCTTGGGGTGATAGCGTTGTCCAAACACCGGTGAAGAATACGATCGGCTTTTCGAACATCTTCACCCTAGCACTATGATAGCCGAGAGTCCTAGAATTACGAGGAAACGCTTGTCTCCGCAAAAAGCCGAGCTGATGCATCAACGTGGAAATGCACGAGCTTCAAACAACCAGTGAATCCTTACTTAGTACAGAACTATCCTTTGGGAGCTATATAAAGATTTCACAACCAAAATATAGCCATTGTACAACAATGGTGCCATCGACGTAAAAAGAGTGGCTCGATAAGGTGATATAAATTTCCCAAAATTATTCACTGCCGCCCTCCAAAACTTCACGTGAAAATCAGAAAAGGACGATATGGAGGTAAATATTGACGGTCGATAAATAAACTATCTTCACATCGCTAATAATATCGTCCTCATAACAGCTAACATCAGCCAAGCGAAGCGAATGTTGACCGATTTCGATCACGCCTGTGGAAAGATTGGTCTTTTACTAAATCTAACGAAAACGATGTTTATGAGGAACGGATGGGTTATGAATAATCCATTCACGCTTCATGGAACGACAATTTCCGAATTCTCCAGCTACATCTAGGTTGTAAAATCAACATGATGAACGGCCTAGCTCCAGAGTTGAGCAGAAGGAAACTAGCGTCTGAGGGAGCGTTTAAGAGCGTCAAGGATGTAGTGAGGAGGACAACGAACATCCGACTCCGTGCCGACCTTTTCGACTCGACGATTATTCCAGCCCTGACGCATGCAGCCGAAACCTGGTCGCCACGTAAGCAGGATGAAAGATCACTTGGAGCTATTGAACGTGCAGTCAAAAGATTGATGTTAGGAATGTCCCGTTTCTCGCAAATGGGAGAACGCATTCGAAGTTTCGATCTGCGTCAGCGATCAAAGATCAAAGACGCCGTTCTACAGGCCAGCCTATCAGCAATAAGGATGGATTGCACACGTGATGCGCTTCAGCAGCGACCGTTGGTCGAGAACCACCACCGACTGGATTCTTCGGGATATCGAGCGCTTTACTGGGTGACCACTAATCCAATGGTCCAATTTCTTCACGAAAAGCATAGAAGAAAGTTATGATGCTCACCAAATCCCTAGAGCGAGGAGGACTCACTAGGCTACTCTTGCACGCAATAGGAAAAAATGGAAGTGTTGCTGGTGACCGCTCGAGTCACTCGACGATCAACGGGATGATAATTGAAGCAGATGATGTGAAAATGTATAATCTGTACTCCAGATGCTTTGCAAATAATATGTAAAAGAACACTTGTGGATGCGGTAATAGAATGATAGTACTCAGGAAAATGTTTGACACTTATACCTGTCAAAGTTATCCTTGGTGGCGTATTATTGGCGACAGCTTGTAACAAGTCAATAGCTTATCAAGTGTAGATATGAAATCACCATTGGCCCATAAAGAGCTATCCTTCCAATAGTTGCCGCATGATTATTTCTGATAAATCTCCATACAAATAAAAAATCGCATGAACTCTGTGAAAGCGTCTCCATGAAAGAAAGTAGTATTTATTGTGATACTTCAATGAAAGGACGCCGTCAATGTGTTAAAATAGCATTTTGGATCGTTTCTAACATCATGTCATCTAATTTCTTAACTGCCTTTATTCGAAAAACTAGAAGTTGATCAAACATCACCATCGTCCAATAGTGACATTGGCAACATATAAAATGATAATAACCACGGGTTTCCCTCACAGAGAGATCTCTGTCTAGTGTTTAATTGCGCCGGTACCTGGCACCACCCCAGCTGATGAATAAAGGGTTTCATCGCCAACAAAAAACGGCTACGTGCTTTCTTAAGATTCAACTGGGTTCCTAGAATGGGCTCCTTATCTGTGCGTCCCCAATTTGACGCACTTCATTTCTACTATTCACTGGCCAAATGCATGCTAACAGGCGACTGAGATCTGCGGAAATGCCGGTCGGAAGTCTTCACCAATAAATAAGCTTTTCCCTCTCTTTCCAGGAAAGACTGGCAAGGTACTCGTGGTTACATAGCTGCTGTTTAAAGCTCTGCAAGCTAATGGTTGGGCATAAATGCCAAGCATTGTGACGAAAACAGGCTTCGTTTTTCTGACCTCGAAGAAGCCGCGATGCGATAACGTTGAGAAGGACGAATAGGGAATCTGCAATGTCTTGGAGCCGTACTGGGCTGCCATGATCACAAAAAGCTATAGAGACGATCTGTAACTATAACGTACGTACACTTTTACATAAATACTTTCCAAATGACCTATTAACGTAGGCAAGAGAGGCAAGGTGCGACGTCAAAGACATGGCTGAGGCGAGAACACGTCAATCTATTCAATGCCCTGCAAAACACCGGAGAAGTGTTTCTCGGAACATGCGATAGTACACGCGTCGGTGGCGCTGACACTCTCGTCAAAACGAGCTTAATTATAAGCATCAATACATCTGTACGGCCAACAACACGGATCAGATGGTTGCGTTGAAACAGTGTAGGTCAAAAATGGCTTCGAACATCTTCGTGATTTAAGCACCAACATCAAGTCATGGCGAAGATGAAGATGCGGACTCAGGAAAGTTCCTCAAGAAAGACCATACAATCTTCGAAGACATCAATGTAGATTTACACACGGGAATTGTCTTATTGAAGCACAAATAAGTCAAGTTACATATTTATGTCCAAGAACCAGTCGTAATCGTGAATCGACATTAACGCAGTAATTACATTACATCAAGAACATAACGTTTTGAACTGTGCAGCCAAATATTCGCCCAACAATGATAAATATCCAAGCACTTAAATATTAATTTACAAGTACACATTGAATTTACTCAAAAGAACAAAATCCCATCAGATCTCATATGAAATCGTTCCTATCCCACTGACCATCGAGAAGATGCAGGGTTCCACCTCATGAGACATGTTGGTTAGGACGTGAAGGGAGAATTTCGCAATTGTTGGGATCGAAAGATTCTAATGGATTCTGGATGAATCGATAGGGAATGGAAGATTGATTTATGAGTAGCAAAATGACAAATTTGCCAATATACAAAATTTGAATAGACTCACTTCTTCCTCCAAACTGTCCGTCTTGCCCACCAAAAGAAGATCATTCTGACCCAGATAGATTGACGCGCAGAGGCTGAGTAAGTGAATTTATCGAGATGGAAATGGGTTGAAGTCAAAGCTCCACAGATAGCAATCGAACTTACCAATACGTTCCACTTTGTCGTGCCAGTTTTCTCACCGCATGTTGCTCAACATATTTACTACGATATGTCACATCGCTCGTCTGCGCCTTTTGAACAATCTCTTGCTCAAAGTCACTAAAATAAGAGCGATTTGCAGACTGTGTGTACAACCTATACATCACTAAAAGGAAAGAGACATTAGTGATAACAATGGCTTCAAACTATGAAATCGAAAAAAAAATCTGACGGTCTTTTCAACCAATATGTACCATCTATTAAAGGCAAGAGCAGGATCAAGCGAAATATGTGATTGATCTCAGAGAGGCCAGTAACACTACGAGGATTCATTTGCGCCGCGATTTGTTCGCGAATACAAGGAAATGAGAGAAGGTGTATCAGTGCGACATGAGTGGCTCCTGTTAAGGCTATTGAAATGCAGCGAATTTCGTGTCTCAGCACAGCGTTAGTTGTTTTCACTCAGTTTCCTTTTCATTAAATTTTTTTTCGTTTACATTTCTTCAAGAGAATTTTTTTCCGTTCCGCGATTCGACACGGCGTGGGCAACACCAGCTATTACATAAGCTTCTATAGATGGCTGTGCACTAAACGCCAGAAGCAATTCACAAGAGAGATTTGAAAAGATGAAATCGTTAACGTCTAAAAGTTGTAGAGAAAATAAAGGAATTTAACTAGTGAGGCGTATTGCAAGAATCTTACAAATATCCAGCCTTAAGATGTGGTAGTCTTTGAATCTCAGGCGGGTTTGAACTCGCGTTACACACTTTACCAGGGGTGCTAACAGTTACAGCATAATACCACCGCTTAGAGAGCGGATAAATAGAAAACTCTGTGGAATACATATATCTTGTAGCTGTCAGCGTAAATGCGTTCAATGCCGATATGTGCTCACGAGACCACGTCGTTGACGGTTGGCTGGTGACATAGTCGATATCGAAGTAGGTGAGTTGCACAAGACGGGAATGAAAACAGCCACTATTGTTGAATCGAGTGATTCCAAACCAACAACTGTATACCAAGCCATGAACCATTTAAAAAAGGCTGAAGGGATTGTGGATCGCCATAAAACAGGTAATTCAACCATCGCGTTTAATCCGGGAAATATCCAGATGATCCGCTGCCAGAAGTCCAGAGCCTTCGATGCGCAAAGTCGCTTGAGAAGCTCAGGATCAGCGGGTGACGCGCCCAAAACATTGTAGAAAATGTAGAAGCTGTTCAGTCACAAAATCGCTTGTACATACTTTCTGAACTTAAAGATGAAAGAGAAACAGCTTCCAAAGGCTCACCGAATCATTCGTCTGATAGTGGGTGCTTGATTTCTTAAGGAGCTTTTTACGGATGAAAAAATATTCATGGTCAAATCACTCTACAATCGTGAAAATCGACGTCAAGTTCTCGAAAAGGGTTATCGGAATTCCGCAATAATAGGAATCATAGACTGTAGTCATCTTCCTGCATGTGTGTTGGTCTAGGCCGGCATTTACGTCACCGGAAAAAACTCGTTGGCCTTCTTCAACGAAAACGTTGGAATAAACGCTGCCATCTATGCGAAGCAAGTTTGAGGGAAAGAACTGGAGCTCTAAAGTACTCAACACTTTGGTACCATCGGATTTTTGCACCAACAGCACTGGACTGCTTCGTATATGACCCGCCCAACGATTGCCGTTTGTCAAGAGCTGTTTTCAAACTTTTGGGGCAGAAACATTGGCCGTCAGACTCGGTAGATTTCAACCCATTGGATTACTCCGTGTAGCCCATATTGGATGAGGCAGTCTCAGCTACTCGCCACACTGGCTTAGAGGAGTCTAAAACGTCTTTGACGAGTGCTCGAGTCGTGATTATAGTGGAATGTGTGCCAACATTGCTGGAGATTTTCGCATGCAACTTCGCGAATTTATAAAGGCCACAAGAGGCAATTTCGAGAATTTTTATGAACTTTTTGTTTATCGTTATGACTGTTGGTCTAATAAGCGTAAGTATTTCTCATATTGAATGAATTCATTTGCTCATAAAGCAATCTTGTGAAAATAACGCCCATTTACTAATTTTCAATGAGAGGAGCTCATGAGGCACAGTGTTTAGGAGGTGCTATGCGCCGTACACAAGGTCGATGGTTCGATCTCGTGCTTATGGCTAATCAAACCATCCATCCCTTCGGGGTGTAAATTGGTACTAGATTTGTTTATAGAAATAGCAGCACTGACTTACATACATCGCCAGGTCACGTCGAGCCATTGTATTAATCGAATATACGTTCAGTCGCTCTGAGAAAAGCTAAGAGTTGAAGATGAATGCTCGAAGCGTCACTTGATATTAGTCATGTATGAGAGTTTTGTCTTTTTATCCGTTCATAATATGTCCCGATTATATCATACAAATCGGCACTCTGGAATACCTACTTGAATACCACATCTCAATAGTTTCACCGTGCTTGCTTATTTGAATTCATGGTAAGACTATTTTTTCTTTCATTACCTCGCTAGGACTTTCCAGTTTTGCTATGAACGACGATGTCACCTGCCATATTATGTCGAAGGCTTGATTCTTAGTGAATACTGTATTAATGCAGCAGCTACCTATTTCGATATATTTTTCTCAGATCCGTGTTCGACTAATCATTTATACATCTCAATAGGATGTTCAATTGGGCATAGCAGCCCCGGATCTTTTCCCTACGTCGCATTTTTAGAATATAAATTCCGTTATACCTATAGCTATTAAGCGAAAATAAGCCAAAGGATGCACAAATTTACATCTCAAGCGAAATACGTTTTAAATAGTAGGTCGTTGTAATGTTTTATTCCGTTGCAACTAGAATTTCTGAATGTCTCCTATTCCACAATTTGTGAGACAATCTGAAAATGGGGAAAGGAGGATAACGCAGCGAAATATATTCATGAGCTCTTATTACAAGCTTAGTGAAAGCATTGAGTAATTCATCTACCACTCGATTCTATTGTGCGCCAGAATTCCCTGTCGTGTTTTACTCGTTTGTGGCACACTAATGGCACTGAATTTTTAATATGACATTTACTCGCTTCCGTGTCTGGGAGTAAGTTTTCTAATTCGGTCAGCATAGTACAAAGAGTTCATTTGGAGTTCTTCTCCTTCACCTACAACTGCCTCGTGTTCCGCTTTATTTATTTCGACAGGATCGGCGCACAGGATGCAACCCACGCACATGCACTTATCATAAGTAAGAGAAAGTATACCTAATGAAAGCCAAGATAGGGCAATTAGGATATCATAGAATCACCTAGTGAATTATTCTGATACAGTTTAAATCCATACTGCACATAAGGGCAACCGTCACAGACCATCGACTAATCGCTCCAAGAAGTCTATCTCACTATGAAAATTTGTTTAAAGTCAGATTATTTTCGGGAAAGTTACAAAATTTTGCTGTGTTCAGAAATACTGAACTTAAAATATACTCATCCCTTTGCTCATGAGACCGTTGTATTTACGTTCAAGTTGCCACATGTCTGCTGAGAATTCACTAACACTCTACATCCCATCATAATAGTGACAACGACGATAGCAGAACATACGACAATTAGTAGCATTTTGTTCAAGTGATTCTGAATATGTTTTTGAAGACTATGATTCATTGCCCTAGAAATATATGAATACTAGAGAGTAGTTAGAAGTTCTTATCAATATTTGACTCTAAAATGGCTTTTTTTACCTTAAACAGGTGATGAATTGAAATCGTGGCAATGTTTGATGGCGCCGGTATGGTTTACCAATTATAGAATCGAATAGGCATCCGGTTTACAGAAAGAGTTCTAGTCTTCATACAAATGAATCGTTAAGCGATAACGTTTGACTATGAACTCCACTTCGGTGAACTTTCGACACCATAAACGAGCTTCACTCTTACAAAGACGCTTTATGAGTAGCAAATTGTGGAGAGGATGAAGTTTTCCATTGGATTTAGGTCACAGCGTTTATGATTCACGCTCTCTCTGATTAATCCAAATTCATTTTTTTTCAGACCAGCTGCAGCAAATGCGTGGCGACATATGCCGGTGTGAGAGCGAACGCCATTTCACGGCAAAAATTATGTTGTTATGTTGTTTATTTACGATTTTGTTGACTCATGCGCTGACAAAACTATGTGACAGTTTTCACCTATAAGCTAAATGTTGTCCTATAATACTGAGCATTCCGTATAACCGGGCATGAAATTTTATGAATCGTAATAATGCTGTCGAGTGTGACCGGTTCTCGAGCTGTATGATCTGCGTAGAGATACATGAGTGTAACCATAAGCGATTAAATGTCTCCAGTTTCAATACTAAAGAACGACTGCAGTCACTGGTACAAGTGTGACAGCACATTATGACAGTCGCAGTGCACCATTTTTGTAGAAAAATAGCTGTTCACCATCATGAAGTACAACCCGAACATTTGGAACGTCCAATTTTTCAGATGTATCTTGACGCTATGAAGCAACTGGAGATAATAGCAAGGCACTCCTCTTCGTGGCTCGCATACCAGGAAAACTTGAAGTAAATGATTAAGCAGAAAATTTGGTAAAACGCTTCATAAAACGTTTTTGCAATGTTCAAATAGCATAGGATACATTTGATGTGGAGACAAATATGTTTATTCAAATGATAATTTCGAGAAACCTCCAATAATTGGGTTAGAATCATTGAACCAGAATTGGAGCCTTACTCATATCTCTACCTCATGCATCAAAAAGCTTGAGCTATTTAGGAATAACCACAAAAGATAAGATAAGAATAAAGTTAAAATCTGATGAGTAGATTCACACATAATATAATGACGCTTTGCACGTGCTCAGGTGCTCGTTAGTGCACCATCGTTCTGCCATCCTCTCGGCCGTGTTTCAACTTCATTGGCTGTCACCATCAATCAAAACCATAAACTATAGCTTGAGTTTGAGTGGGATTCATAGCGATTTGTGCTTCCCATGTCGCTGGCTGCTGTTGGCGGGCGATATCTGTAGCAGTCAACCTGGCCAAAACACGACCAGGCGTGAAGCAGTGCGGAGGCCCTGATGGTGCCGTGCGTAACATGTAGATCCCGGGAACGGGTGACGTTGGATTCGATTCCACGCTACGACATGCTTCAAACTTTGTTCTCGTCTCAGTATTCAACCCTAAGAGACGACGTGTACCATCTGAGGTACCCGATTGTTCGGAAGATTTACTCGCCGCGCAAACTCAGACATTTGGTAATCATTCGAAGAGTAAAATCTTAGCAATTTCAACGATGTGTTTTTTAATTTTAGAAAAGCCTTTCATTACGTTGCAACTGTGAAAATAAAATTATGTTTCACACTCGATTTTTTCTTTTACTCGGCTGAAGCTTCGATATTTCTCTTTGCTGAATTTCTTACTAGTGATTAGATAGCCAAATCTTGTAAATTTTAATGACGTAAATGGTTTTTTGAAAGCGCATCGTAGCACGCTGTAAGAGCGAAAAGAAGATCACATTTCACGCCTAAATGCTATCCTGCCACTTGGACGTCGCAGGTGGTTTGTTGATAATTATAAGTGACGTTTATAAGTCAGAGGTGTCTTATCGTTACATAGAGGATCAAATAACATTAAAGAACCACTTAAAAGCTTTCAAATACAAAGAGTGATTTTTTCTCCTGGAGTTTCTCATTTTTTAGCGGTCATACCACGCCCTTCTAAGAAATAGGCGAATTACAACCGCAATTGTGCATTTGCATCGCCTGTCTCGCAAAAACATAGCGTGAAGGCATATCTTTTGCAACTAAATATTTCTAGTAGACATCTATATGAAAGTATTTCTAATATGTGGCCGAGTAAGCGTAGCAAGAGCGCGCGTTCATCAATGCGTATGATACGGTACTTCTTCTATCGGCACCCATATTGAATAAAAGTGGTTTACACTCTTTCTGAACATTTTAGTAGCTATTTAGTAGTTTCAATCTCGGAAAATTGAAAGGTGCATTTCGATTTTTGGAAGGTCTTTATATTACACTGTAGCAGGAAAATATGTTATTTATCACTTCAGCGTCTTTCGATGAGCAAAGCTTTTCTTCGGAAAATCCAGCACTTCTTCGATAACACAAGTCTCGGATAATTCAATAGTGATCTAGGTTTTTTAAAAAATCTTTCTGTTGCTCTGCAACAATGAAATTAAAATAGCATTTCACATGAGGCGCGTATGCCTTTGACTGGTATGTGCATGTATACTGTAACATTGGCATAATGCCGTCGCCGTTCAATCACCAGTCGATCGCTCAAATAACGAGGATTTCAACGGTGGGCTTCCCTTTGAAATAATTTCCTTTGCGAACTGTAGCAACGGGAATAGAAAACGCGTTGCACATCTGAGTATGTTTCGCTAGAATCAGCTTTTCTCTAAGGATTTCACACCCATTCAAGAGCGCAAAACTAAAGAATTTTAATGATGTACTTTGTTTCCTAGGAAAATTTCCTGATTTGTCGTTATAGCTGAAAGATTATAAGGTTTTACGTTTGGCGCGCACCGGATGCCACATGTAAATTGCACTGTGCGATCGACAGGGCGCTGAGTGGAAAACTCAATAATCTTCTAGCTGTAACAACGTATTGAAGCGTGCTTCTCAAAAAACTAAATTCATTATTGAGGTCCTTGATATTTGTGCTATCGAATAATGTTTGAAAGTGTGGATGAAAACCTCTGCCTAGCGAAAGATTTTTGAGTATGCAAGAAAAAATGGTACTTATATGATGAGCGGCGACAAATATTCAGGCCAGTCTCATTCGCTGGACAATAATTTTTCATGGAGTGTTTGTAATCGTTACAAAGCTTAAATCTTTCCCTACATCACTGCTTCTTCGGTTTTTTAAGTTATTGAAATATCCTTTTATAACACTATAGCATCCAGTAAAAGATTTTATTTCTCACTCGCATTTCGCCTTCATTTTCACCACGACTTTAAGTCGTCAGAGGCACGAAAAAAATATCGGCATGTACAAAATTTTCTGTTACATCAAAATCGTGCGCTGTTGTCAAAGTTTTTGTCGACGCGGTAAAGAAATCCTCAATAAACTCACAATAGTTGCCGCTGTTCTAACACATAATGCGGCAGTTCACTGTCGAGTTGCGTGGTACATCAGGCGATTATGCTACCTACAAGTCGTTGCTGTTTCTTGTCTTCACATTTGGCTCAGCTATGAACCTTTTCGGTGACTTTGCTTACCGGCCAACTCACGAAAAGGGAAAACGGGGCCGGGCGGAACGACCGATCGCGTTTGAAATATTGTCATTTAATTTCGTAGTTTACCTACATCGACAGAAACTTCAGGTATAAACGCAGATTCTGCTGCTTCGCAAAATCGTCTACACATTGATATGCTTTTCGTGCTTCCAACGATTTGAAACGCGTGGTATGAATAAAGGCGAAAGGTGAGTGAGAATCGGCATATCCTGGATGCTACAGCTGCATAAAAAGGTGATTTGAAAAACTAGCAAAGCACAGTTGTAGAAAGAGATTCGAACCTTCTAATGATTGCTAATACTTCTGTGAAAAGATTCGGAGCAGCGAATGAGATCGACTTAAAAAACTGCCGCCGTCTCAACATACAAGTACCCAAAATTTTACTACACCTTCACAGCATAACATAAAAACCATTTGAAAAGTAAAGCACACCTTTCAGATTTTCAATATTTAAGCTGTCGAATACTTAATAAAACCTCAAAAGGGGATAAAAATGCTTTTTGAAAATGGGTGCAGATAGAAGATAAGTACCGGGAATACTTCTATAGATACACATATTTTTGAGCAATAGCTTGCATAATGCCAATGTTCTAAGCCCTTTTATTCAGATGCGGCTGTCTCTTACCGCTCAAAATTCTTCCACTATCTACAAGTATCCAACCTTTACTCGCCAACACATCAAAATTGAATAACTGGAAATAAACGATTAATTGATATAAACTCGTTTTGCATAAGACTAGAGGAGAGCACAATCGTAGATTTCCAATGTGATCCTCTTTTTACAATGCAATGCAATTGACTGAATGCTAAAGTCAGTACAATTGCGTAGTAAATAATAGTTTTTCTACAGAAGATGCGTATAACTAAATCAAAAGCATATGTGTGAGTACAAAAAATCTTAGCCTATCAAAATAGTACAAGAAATTTGGAAAATTTTGCCGAACGAAGAAAAAAACCTTAGTCAAGTAAGGAAATTAACGTAATTCACTTGGTGCACATCGATTTCTGTAGCTGTCCGTTAGGAGCTGATATAAATTCAAATCGCATCGTGGCAAAAAATCAAAAACTAGGTGGCGAAAAAAGGCAAAACTGTTCTTCAAAACAATCATACTGCAAAAAGTCGCTATAAATTGATGCACGGCGAAGTAGACACGATTGCGACAAGAAAATGGATTTTTTAGCAAGAACTCTATAACAGCTCTCGTCTTTGCAAACTATGTAAAATGATTTACAAAGTCACCATTTGGCACACATGACTCAACAGTCTCTGTAGTAAATGATCTAGTGCTATGACATCGATAAATTTGTTACGGCCCAGTTCTGATGAATAGGGCCAGAGATGCGAATACGACATAGAAGATGTGTGGATGAACGCACGAAGTGAATACGGTGTTGGCGTACAAGCTCTTAGGAAAACGAATTTTCTTTATTTCTTTCCGGCAGTCAACAACCACACCATATAGAACGCCACAGCCAGGCTGTCCTCGACATTGCAAGGAGACCTGCTTAACCAGTGTTCTTGGACGTTCAAGGAGAAGATGAAACATCGAATTGAATGCTAGAAGTGCTGGTATTCGCTCGGTGAAAAACACTTTGAAGGGGAATCAAGAAGTGCCTGAAAAAATTTTCTCAATTTATTTGCATCAAAGCAATTGTACATTGTAGCTGTTGTAGCGCATGCACTAATGTCTGTTTATCAGTAATAAAATTTATATCACCAGAGAAGTAGATTTTTGCTAACACCATTCAGGATAGTCTCTAATCAAAGGGGCTACTAAGTAATGACAGTAAGCCGAAGTTCAATGTTTTCATGGATCTCTAGACTAGTCGCTATAATTACGGCCTGCCTAAATTCTTTTTCTCTAGAAAAAAGGTGTGAAAGAGTCTGTTCGAACTTGTCACTGCAAAACTCTGCTTTTCCTTGGGCCTTCGGATGAAAACGTTAAACTATTTCAACGTTGAGGTCGAAGAATTATTTTTAGCTCAACACCGCCTACCCATTCGGAACATGAACTGTGAGGAAGTAGTAAACCAGTGGAGTAAACCAGTCGTATTCAATCAAAATCTAAATAAATCCATTGATTTGTTCGCATCGATAAACGTGACATGATTGTGATAAAAGCCGTCGACTGGATACTACCGATTTCACTCATTGTGATATATCCATAGTTTTTACAGTCATTCGGGCGTTTGCTGCCATACCGAGTTGTTGGTTTAAGACGCACTAGTCTATCCGTCTGCAGCTCGTTTTAAAACTAATCAGGTAATTAATTTCTTCTGTACCTAGATGTCGTAATATGCTCTAATAAAAACATCTACAGAATGGGAAATGCGGCCGCTGAGAAAGTGGCCAATGTGCCAAAAACTGGTGAACAAAAAAAGAAGAAAGTTGAAAGAGATCGCTTACCAGTGGTGAACGACGAAATTCAAAGTGACCAGAAAAAGTACAAACTAAAGCAAGTGCTAGGAAGCGGTGGATACGGTACTGTGTTTCTAAGCCAAGATGGTGAAAAGTGAGTGCTCTGTTCTATTATGTTTACGCTTTCCTAACAAATCTTAATTTGTCAACCAAAATTACAACATATTTGAAGTCTTTCACATGTTGACGCGCCCAAAAGAGCTAGATCCATGAATCAGAAATCACACTGCCGCTTGCCCAATAAGCATTAGTTTTCCTCCTTTCACGAACTTTTGTCTGCCTCGAGGTTCTGAATAAGCATGAAGAAAGTGTGAGCTAACACTTGTACTACTTCAATAGCTTCAAATAAACGACCAAGAAATGTCTCCACCTCGCTTACAGTACTTTTTTCTTGAACGATTTTTTACAAGTATTTTCAAATATCCTGACATCAACGGAGTAGTGAAATACTCCCACCTCACTTACATGAGTACATTTTTGTAATTAGTTTTTGACAAATATAATATATCGTACTGATATCGATGTAGCTCTCATTTTGCATCTTTCAGGGCAGCAAAAATCTATAGATTGTGCTTTGAGCATGCTGTTTTCCTTTTAGGATGGTAGCTGTCAAGACGGAAAAGTACAGTAAGTCTAAGCTGCATGTTGAAGTGGAAGTGTTAAAAGCTGCTAATGCAACAAAGACAAAGCACTTTTGCGAGTTAATAGACTTCGTGAGTACTAGTTATCTTTTTAACAGATACTGTAAGCGGCTGCTCACTCACTTTTCAGGGACTGAATAAGCCAGACTATGAGTACGTGGTGATGACATTGCTTTTTAAAGATCTCCACAAGCTCAGATCTGAAATGCCGGACAAGCGGTTCACCATCAGTACATCACTGAGGCTTTCCATGCAATCTATAAAGGTTGAGTGATTACAGCTCCCTTCAAAAGTCGCAGCTCTAACCTTGGCTTTGGTCGGCTACGGTGCACGAGAGGTGCCATTTCAGCAGAGTGTTTATTTGCAGTCACCCAGAGCTCTTGAAAAACTGAAATCTGGGCAGACTTGGATTTTTGCACTAACGACGTAGAATGCTATAATTTACCCGATATGACAAATTCCAATAATTTAGAAGGACTAAAAATATTGAAAATCTATAGTAAGCGGTAAAATCATGTAATTGACGACTTTCATCATCGTGTCTTGGTGAATGAAATTACAAGACTTATGTTGTCCGGTTCTGTTTCAACTGAGGGCTCGAAAGGAAAGCAAAAAAACGAGATTTGGAACGCGAAACATCACTTGTCTCTTCATTAAATAAGATAATCTGTCTCTCAAGTGGAAAATCAGCTGTTCGTTAGGGCAGTAGTCTTTGGGGTGATCAACTGTGAATGTTTACGATGGAATGTGTAGTCTGCTACAGTCACGCGTGGCCCTAATATCATCGCGCATAGCAGAATCTAAAAAGAATCTGGAAGAATGTACAAATCTTTGTTGATAATATACAAATTTTTTGAGTCTACCAAGGCGTAATTCTTATTATCACACATCGCACCGTGTTCTTCGTCGAGGATCGCACTTCTTATAGTGAAGAAACTCAACAAACGGAGTTTCGTCAGTGAACGCACGAATTTATCGTGAATGTACGAGATCTTTGCCTGCGAGATCCCAGAAATTCGAGTTTGATTATCAGTATTCTAGGAACAAGTGTTCTTAGCAATTATGAAGCAAGTAGAACACGCGGCGGTTCTACTCTGAAGGCAAATGGGTGTAGTTACCTGTCTAAGTACGTCAAGAACTCTAGTTCTCTAGAATTATCCTCTGTTAACACAAGGCGCAATAATAAACTAAAAACCGACTTTTCATCTTCGGCACTAGTGAGTAATAGTAATTATTTTTATGGTCTAGCTAAAAAACGAGCTTGATGTAAAAAATCTATTCGACCAACGTTTCAACGTTTCCGCCTCTTTCGGAGCCTATGACTCCGTCACTAATCCACAATGTCCATAGTCGTTTTGGAAAACGAATTTGAATTACTAAAGCTCAAATTAGGCCAAAATCGGCCTGTTTAAAGTCTTAAGACATGAATGTTAACTTCCACATGAGTGGATGTGGACTCACGTCGACCTTAATGTTCCCCTGTTCACATATGTTTCATCTCCATAATCCACTGATTACGTGCAGGTTTAAAATGATTTCACGTGTAGCTGGAGCTTTTACATTTCTCAATGAAAGCCGAACTTTCCATCACATTTGCCACAGACTCGAAATGCGATCCATAAATGAATTAGAAGGTCTGACAAAAGTAATAAAAATACCATGAAAAGTAGACGGTAGGAATAGGGCGCACACGTGATCCACTGCCGCACCTGCTTTTCGAATAAGAAGATTTTTTTGGCACTTTAATGATGCGTCTTCACAACGTCTTTTGATGTGCGGGTCCCACTACTTTTAGCATTCGATTCGTTTTTTCGTCTTCTTCTTGAACGCCGTAGAATACTGGTTGAGCACAACTCCTCGAATCTTAAGGGTAGCCTGCCTATGGCGTTCTATAGGGCGCTTGTTGTTGTCTGCCGCAAAGTGTTAAGGGTGAAGTTCGACTTTGCGCGCGCCGCGACGAGAATCACAATCACTCGACCACGACGCTCATAACACAATTATCCAGGAGAATTCTCTATTTCGCCCTTTTACAAAGGTATTATGGCGTCATATGCATCCAAGAATGCTGAGTGTTATACAGAATCGTAAATCTACACGGGAGTTGAACCAGTTTTTCACCCCGACCAGTAGAGCGTGCCAAACGCTATACCACCAAATAATCTTAATGTTCTATCACTCTTCTTGCGATCATAGAAAGATTATCGTTAAGGCAATCGAAAAGCTGCACAAACTGGGCTACGTGTCACGTGATATAAAACCTGGAAATTTCGCACCGGGACATCGCTGCAATAAGCAGTCTGAAACTATCTACCTCTATGATTTTGGTCTGTCCAGAAAATACATTGATAGGGTAAGCTAAAAAATTTATGAAATGCTATGAGTAAAGGAGAGTATTCAATTGACTACTATTTTCTCTAACATACGGCAGATTTCTTACGTTCTCATTCAGAGTTTTGCCAAAAGTTCGGTTCCTATCCCAAGCATTATCATAGCAAGTACCACTGCGACGTTTAGTGAAGCGAAGCGAACTATTAGAAGCGTTTTTGCCAAATCTTAATGGTTGAAGTTTGCGTATCGGCGTGCGCATCGATTGACTAAAATAATTCTGTTAGGGATAGGTCAAAAATTCTAGAATTGTATCAATATTAGACAGCCTTCGCGAAGTAGCTCTTAATGGAAAGTGTTTGTTTTCATATCGAAATTCGAGTGTGGTCGAAAATTCACTCTGTCGGCGTAAAGTCTTCATGATATTCCTGACTGTTCTCATTTGGATATCGTCCATTCATGTTTGGAGGAAATACGCACTCGCATAAGCTGTTGTGGAATTATTATGAAATCGACACAGCCCGCGGGAAGCATTTTAGCATTAGAAAATTCAAATTGAAGACCATTTGCAATTTCAACCAAAATGCACGTCATGATAACTCGAAAGACCGACTTTCTTGATACCTCGACATGTTGAAAAAATAAAGGATAAAGTTCTCGGAGTTGATCAATCTTTGAAAGATGCGCCATGCATTCGTCTTTAATTTTTAACTTTGCTTGAGGCGAGTGATTGCATATCTGACCTGTACAACGACTCGCGGTGGGCTGCCGCTGAACCGTGCTGCTTATCATCCCAGACAAGTCTGAGACTAGTCTGGTATCTGTTTACCGACCGCGGAAGGATGGATGGCATGGTGAGCCATGCGCGCGTGATTGTACCATTGACGTAGTGTGCGACGCAGAGCACCTCTCTCCACTGGGCCACATGTGAGCGTGTTGAAATTATAAAACTGTAAAATGAGAAGAAAAGCCCAAGAACTAATCTTGACTAGAAGGTTCACGAGGTTGGTTTCATTTTTCCGATCGATTATTTAACATTTCGGTCGATGGGTCCTCTTGGATGCTTGTGGCTGACGTTTCGGCAAATACGCCTTCTTCAGGGCCTGAGCGTACTATTCAATGTAACCTCACTTCTATTATTATGTACTGTGGAAAAAATGCAAATCTAGGGCATTAGCGGGCGATGACTGATTCCGGGAAAACCACTCACCGTGCATTCTAGTCTAGAAACTATCGATGTTGTTAGCGCGGAATAACGTATTAACCCGCTCCATGTCACTAGGTGAAATTAACAATAGGTATCAGCTGATACCCACGCTAGAAAATCATATCTGAGATAGGGTGTTATGTGGTTGGTGATGTTAAAGCACTCTCCCTTTTTCTTCATTTGCGAGTTTCTGGAATTATCCAAAAAGCTCCAAGGGCCTTCCGCTCCGATGTTTTTGACTCGTGCCCTGAGATTTCAACTACTACGTCAATGTCGCCATTGTTGTGCCTTTGTATCCTGTGTGTACCTTGAGATTTATTTAGGTCTTTATTTGTTTTTCCGTCTAGGTGCTCTTTCAAGCGGATGCGAAGTGGTCTGCCTATTTCGTCAATGTATTCGTCACCGCATGTCTTACAAGAGGTAAGGTTTATTGTAAATACGCCCATGCAGTCGCCGTCTCTACCGTACAGACAAATAACGCAGTTATTTGTATTACATAGACGGTCATACAAGCGGTTTCGGATTAACTGACGGCGCAGTGTTTCAGGGGGAATTTCCACAATCCCTACAGAAACTTCTATACCATTGTTTTTGAGGCATTTTCTAATAAAGGTGTTCACTCCTTCTATTATAAAAGGTAGTATAACAGGCATGTTACTGCTTAGGTGTGGAACCTTGTTGTTTGTATTGTGAGACTTTTCGCTCCTTTTTGACCTAACGTTAGCTGATGTATTGTATTCTTCTTTGTACCCAGTAGAAATGGCTATTTGCCGCGCTAAGTTTAGTGATTACCTTCTTTCATCGTCTCTCGTACAAACTCTTACAGCTGTTTGATACATATTTCAAAGGAGTGCTTATTTAGCATGTGAGGGGTTAGAAGAAAGGTAACGCGCTAAGATATTTTTGTTGCAAGGTTTGCGATACCATTTTGTCTTATAACCACTTTCAATAAGCTGAACTTGAACGTTCAAGAAGAAAGACAGTTTTCTGATTGTTGTTGTTCTCGCTTCAATTTAATAAACTCTAAGTGTTTGTATAAAGAAAAAACTTTAGCTAACGTTAGGAAAAAAACAGCGAAAAGCCTCACAATGAGAAGAATAGGGTTCCGCACCTAAATAGTGAGGTGTCTCTTATACTACCTTTCATAACAGACAGACTAAGCGCTGTTATTAGAAAATGTCTAATAAACAATGGTCCAAAAGATTCTGTAGCAATTGTAGAAATTCATCCAATAACACTACGTCGTCATTTAGTCCAAAACCGTTGTATGACCGTTTATGGAATACAAATAACTGCATTATTTGTCCGTACGGTAGAGACGGCGACTGCATGAGCGTAGGTACTATATACCTTATTTCTTGTAAGACAGACGGACAAACAATTAATGAACCAAATAAATCTCCAGGTACGCACAGAATACAAAGGTACAATAATAGTGACTTTGAGGTAGTAGTTAAACTCTTAGAGCACAAATCAAAAACATCGGCGCGAATACCCTCGAAGCTTTTGGATGAATTCCAGAAACTCGCAAGTGAAGAAAAAGGGAGAGTGCCTTAACATCACCTACCACATGGCAGCTAATCTCAGATTGATGCTCTAGCTTGGGTATCAGCTGATACCTGTTGTTAATTTGACCTAGTGATATGTGGCAGAGGGAGGGGGGTGGGTATGGGGGTGGGGGCGAGCTCATACGTCATCCTGCGCCAACAACATACGTAGTCCGTAAGACTAGATTGCATGGTGAGTAGTTTTCCCGGAATCAATTATCGCTTATTAATGCTCCAAATTTGCTTTTTTCACAGTTTAATAATATAAGCAGCGATACAATAAATAATACGTTCAGGTTCTCAAGAAGACGAAGAAGATGTATTTGCCAAAACGTCAGCCACAAGCAACCACGAAGACCCATCGACCGAAAAGAAGAACGATCGCTCCGGAAAAAAATACCAACCTCATCAGGCTTAAATAACGATTAGTTCCTGATATTATTCTTTTTACCAAACACGATGTGCTACATAAGTCTTCATTTGACAGCTGACGTTTCGTCAGTTCGCCTTCTTCAGAGCCTGGAAAAGTCAAATTTTCCGTAATCCAGTCAGTCAAACACCTCCATTACTCCTTTAGAACAAATCATCAGACCTAGATTTCAATTGTATCATCACAAAATCAACTCAATGTACTCACCGCTTTTTATATGTGTTCCACTAAATGATTCAAGTAGAGATCATTGGATTGGAAAGATAAGTTCTTAAGCTTTTCTTCCCATTTCAAAGTTTGTCGTGATAGGTAGCGAATATTATTATATACAACAGAAAATCCAAGATCACTCTATTAAAGGGCTCAGTGTGCACCACTCTATTATGGTGAACTGTAGGAAAAGCAATAGAATGGTTATGATCGCTAGAAGTCTCAAATTTCATAGCCTTCTTTTAGCCGTTAATCTAGATATTTGAGAAAAAAGATGCGCCCCTCCCTTTGATCTTAATTTATTTTTATCGCTATCGGATTTTCAAATGCCGCTTAACGAGAGCTCTGTTTCCTGAATAAATAAAGGCAAACTTTTATGTCAATTACTTCATCAGTACTGTTTATAATTATCGGCAGAATGGAAATGTGATTCCGGCGAGGAAAGACATCGGTTGGAGAGGTACAATTAGATACGGTAGTCTTAAGGCTCATCAGAGACAGGTGCGTTTCCAGAACAAATGTATAGCTCGGGGAGTAGAGAGCGTTAGTGGTGGGGCTAAAAGTTTTCGTCGTTGTAAAAGTTTTGTCAAACCTTTACATTTTCTTCTGATGATGTTATCAATCAGAGATGTTTGGACTATCAGCAAATGTGCTTCATTTAAACATTGTAAAATTCTATGCATATTAACAAAATTATACGATGATTTCTCTTTTGTACGAAATAATGAATATGCAACAATCTTCAGTGCCTTTAACTTGCAGGATCTTGGAAGGCGAGACGATTTAGAAAGTTGGTTTTACATGATTGTGGAAATGGTGAAAGGAACTCTTCCTTGGATAGTGCCAGGTGGATCCATTGGTGTCTTTGCATTGATGCTGTCTGAAGATGACAAATCCAATTTTTTCATTCTAAATAGACGAGATGTTGACATCTCAAATGCCTGACTAACTCCTTTAGTCATAAGTTTTGCGAAAAACAGTCTTGATGAATATGTCGATTAAATTAGTTTCTACATAGTAATGTCACGTAATTGATTATTTTCAATAGTATCGTTCTTTTTGCTCATCAAAAATACATCCAAATGAAAATTCAGTACTGTGCGAGCATGAAAAAAATGCTTACCTTCAAAACAGACATCTAAATGAATTTCACACTTGATTGGACTTGCCGCTATCACTCAAAGATAGTAAATTCGCGTGTAACAACATTCCTTATAGAGCGAAATGCGGTGTGTGCAGCAAAACAAGCAGCTCGAGCAGCTGGTAGAATACAGTTCCTTTTTGGAACGCCGAAACAATTCGATCAGATCCTTACCATAGTGGATTCATACTCGTTCGAATCTAGACCGGAATACGACAAACTTTATAAGATCCTCGAAGAAGTAAGCTTTTCAGCATGTTATGTCATATGTTCGACTGACTTGGAATAAGCAATGAGTTCTGTGAATCTTTAGAACTAGAAAGTTTTAAGGGTAATAAAGAGTAAATGTAGAAATAGCTGCGTTTTTCAAGCTCATTGAATCATAATTTGAAGCTAAGCACTCAGCTCTCTTAGGTGCTGTGTGGTAGCGTACGGCAATAAAACTCAAAGATTGCGATATTTTCGCTTCATGTAATGTTATTGGCGCTATAAGACACTTTTACAGTGAAAAAGCTGAATATATCACAGGTAATAAGAATAAAGTGCTATAAAAGCATCTACTTTTGCTCGAATACTTTTTGCCTTCTTGATAAGGTGAACGAATTAGGTTGATGAAAATGTTCGTTAACACCTGCTGAAAATTCAGAATTTGTACATTAATTCAATTGAAAACAACAATAATTATTCTTCAAAATAAAGGCCATCATTTCCACGAACATCTTCGAAAGATCTACAATTTTTCGGATCTGCTCGAAATCTCCAGTTTTTGGGTTCAAATCAATGGGTTTAAATTAAATAACGCATATTTCATCAACTTGATGAAATGTCTCAAATCGACGTACACACAGTAAATTTTCCATTGGAAGGAAATCAGACCATAATCGGACTGCACAGCATCTGGATTGTAGGCTGCGTGCGACACGACAAGACCTCATTTCTCTCCAGTTCATCAAATTTTTCCTTGGTCTTCTTTGGGGTGTGAAGTTTGGCATTGTCTTGAAGAAACAGCGTTCGTATAGTGTGTGAAACAAACATTAAATTTGATTTTCTGCGAGTGTTGAAACTTTTTCCTCAACCTATATTGAAAAGTGTTGTTCTATACTTGATTATATAATTACTATAAGACCATGACATATCCATAATTTAGATTAGAGACGATAAAGGAATTCGCATAAATGGCCACTGGGACTGGGAAAAAGAGTCGTCGCTTTCCACTTCAAGCACAGTCAGGAGCTACTCAGAGCGTGAACTCAAGGCAAAGAATGACGAGTGTTCCAAGAAGAATCAGTTACCATAATATTGATAAACTCCAAAGTCATCAGACAGTTTATTTGGTATAAATGAGTTAGTCGATTCTTCTGCTTGATAAGATTGTTTCATTAAAGACAGCTTTTGGTCAAATAAAGAATCAAAGATTTGAGATGAAAGCACTAAGGCAACCATACCTAGAGCTGGCCATTTGAAAAAGAAAGCGCAGTCATGCCATTCGTTTTGAGTGTTTTTAAGAGCACGTCAAATTTTGATAAATCTGATGATTACTATTTGAAGTAACATGTCATGTAATATAATATGGGCACATGCACAGATCGATACACGTATTTGGGCCTTGGCAGCCTCGTCAGTCGGGCTGGCCCTTCACACTGTGTTGGCATGGGTTACCTCCGACAGGACTGGCTAAAGACGAAGGGCCTGCCCGACTGACGAAGCTGCCAAGGCCGAAACACTTGTATCGGGCTGTACAAGTGCCCTTAACGGACTACACGACGATCAGAAAAATAATAGATAAATAATAAAATTAAAAAATAGAGTAGAGGACTTGCAAACTTTCACTCATAGCATTGATTATCCCGATTTTGATAGACTTGCCCGTGATGTTATAAAACTTAATTGTAATCAATATGTCAAAGCTTTTCGGTTTTCTTGAAAATCATGGCAACTTTAATTGAAAATCTATAGGAAATACTCGGCGCATGTAAGAATTCGTAAATGTGTCGAGCCAATTAAAATAAAGTGGGGCGTCCACATAAAGGACAAGGGAGCAGCAACATTGGTCACATCAAATTTTGCAGCTGAATCTTTCGCTCTTCGTTGTCTCGGTGCAAGAGTGGACTGGTGGGTTCACCTTGTTGTAAAGACGCTTTTAAAGTATGATGTCTCTCTTTTAGACATTTTATTCTTCTCAAAGGATGGGCAGTATAGAGAAATGTCGTAAGGATTTTTTTTCTATTATTTCAACATACATTTGACGGTTATCACTACAAGATCTCCGTTTTATCGTGAACACACAGCCGCAGAGTATATGAGTTTATCAGCTCCCAAATCTGCCACATACCAAGCTTTTACATGAGTTAGTTTCAAGCTGAATTTTTTGCACCGCTAACAATTACGTAGACGGGAGTTTCATTCGAAAATAGATAGATTGTCGATTTTCACAATTTTCACAATCTTCCAGACCCCAGATTCTGAATACCTTCTCACAAAGCTACCTACCCTTTTCGTCATAAAAGGTAATGAATAGAGATTGAGAAAAAGGAAACAATGATGAACTAAGCCCAGATGGGGAGACGTCTTTGAATTTTTCCTTCATACTAAATAATGTAAATAGCGCTAATAAATGGTCTCTAATAAGCAGTGCGGGGATTATAGAAATTCCACCTAAGACATCGCCCAGTAGTTCGAAACTGCCTGTACGATCGTCTATGGAATACAGAGGACAGCCTGATATGACTTAGAGACAGAGAAGGATACTGGATGAAGAGAAGGATACTGCAAGAGTATATTGTAATATGTAATATATCTGTTCTCCTTTTGAACATGTTGTGATGAATATCTAGGCGAAACGGTGACTGGTTTGTGTGCATATTAGACAACACCTATGTGGACAATAGGAAAGTCCAACAGCAGTACTATAGGTATCCATGGGAGACAAGCGTACAATGGTGACGACGTTAAGGTGTCAGTGTAAATCCTGAGGCACAAATTAAAACAGTAACCGCGAAGAACCTCTGAGGATGCTTTGACACTTTCACAAGATCCGGAAACGAGTAGAACGAGAGAGTTGTCTGGGCATACAAATGATTTAGCATCTTATATCAGATTCATCATGTAATATGCGTAAAGCTTATTATTCATTTTGTGTAGGATCATGCTGGTGATCTTTCAATCAAATTAAATGAACAGTAAGTTTTATACATAGACAAACATTGGAATTGATTCCGCATTGATTTTCTCCTATCTGTAGAATAGGCTCCGAGAAAGGCAAAGTCGTCGAAACGTTAACCATCGATTTGAAAAAGATACAACAATCGCGCGGATTTTCTACAAAAGGGTTGAATAATTGTATTAAAGGAAAACCCACTGGGCTAATCTTGCAAGCGATACGAAAAAATGAAATGTTGCTGGCACCCGCTCGAGTCATTCGACGATCAACGGGACGACAGGTGATACAGATGATTAAAATATTAAGCAAGGTCTTGAGAAAACACTCAAACCGAACGGGATGACACTTCAAAAATACCAGCAAAGAGCACCTGAGTGTACAACACTGCCGATCTTGTGATTTATTTCACTTGACGGCACGTGTAAATTGTACGTCGCCGCCTACCCTATGTAGAGGATAGAGGCCCCCGAAAGGATTGACTAAGACAAAGGGTAATGCCCAACTAATGAGGCTGTCAAGGCCGAAACACGTGCATCGGGCTCTATAAGTTGCCCACTAAAGATCACATGATATGTTGGCTTGAAAATATTTATCAGTCATGTTGAAATTTGAGCGTGGCCTCAAGAAAACACTCGAAATCAATGAAGAAACTCTTCACTTTTATCGATTTTTTAACATTTATATGATGCGTTAATAAATATGTCGAATAATGATCGAAAAAATGCTTTTTATTCAGTCGCTTATAGAGATGGTATGATGTTATAGTTATATACAGTGAGGCAGAGTGATGTGCAAAACTTTCGCGTCAGACGGGGCTCGGACCCACACTCCACCCTGTCCGGCGCATATGCTTTAATGCGTTGCACCAACGGCATCTGTTTTGCCGCTACTCTTTCGACGCTACAACAAATCTATCTGTCAGCATTCAACCGCCAACGGTTTGGCCTACGTAGTCGATATCGACATTGAACACACTCATGCTGACAGATATTGAGTAATGGTTGTTCAAATAGCAAACAGTATTGATGATCAAATGTTTCCGGATAGGATGATATGCATGTTCGAATCCTAAGTGATGTGAAAGTGTTACATATCACTTTACATAACTGAATCCATCTTAGAATGTTAAGTGAGATACAAAGCTTGAAGCGCGCCCTTGGCATGGGTGAATATCGAAATCATCTAGCGCCTAGGGTTTTATGTTTGTAAGATGGTTTGCAACATCCATACCAAGGCTAGATAAAAGTCGATCTTTTAATCATTGCCTTCAAAAGCTTCCAACGATGTCCGCTTTTTTTTTTTTGTTCAACTCTATAGCGAAGTTGTTCACCACCTTAATTTCTTGACCTAGATAATCTATCTGGAGCATTTATAGCTATTTATTCCGTTGAACGCAAATAGGGGATGGGATTCGAATCCATTCTTCGTATAGGTCGTTCTCGTGAGATTGTTCGAGCGCAAGCTTCTTCACATTCGCTATCAAATCAGCCAGTAATCTTCCCCGCCTAGTTGATTCTTTATGAAGCAAGAAAAAGAGTGATATGAGCAATACGAAGACAGTTCAATTGCATATATTGACTTTCAATCTCATATTGTCCCACTCGTATACTCGCATAACATTTTGGATGGTGACAGCAAATATCTGTGGCAAAATGATGAACGCTTGCCGTACACTTCGTTATATACCTATTAAAGTGATGAACTTTTGCTTGCTAAATCCTAATGCGGCTTCCCAACAATCCTTATGCACTGAGTAAACGCCCTATTTGCGCAAAGCTTCTACTGCTGCTTCGAGTGTAATTAAAATCAAAGGCTTTCTCCAAATTGAGAAAAGCGAAAAAAACGATTTTTTGTACTTTTGTACTTGTGAAACTTTAGTAAGTTTTGTTATCTAGTGAAAGTGTTTCGTAGCACTAAATTTCTTCCGGGTTTATGCTTACTCACATAACCGTGTTTCGTTTAGTGTTTTGTCAATACTCTTTAAGATGACTCGAGAGAGGAGGTATTAGATAATAAGTAGCAAATAGCTTGGAGGATAGTTACCAATGTCACAAAGTTATCCTTTTTCTTAAATCGCAATCCTTTTTTTCGGTTTTTTAATCGTTGAAAGCCTTGCATTTTGACACGTAATAGATGTCAGCGTGTCGGTGGGTACTGGTGGAGTTCTTCAATTCGCAAAGCCATCTGAAACTGTGAGACCATCAATAGCCTTAACCGTTATGACAAGCTTAAGCTATCTTTACACATATTCGTTTGATTCTATTCCGTAGATACTAACGTGGCTTTCTTCAGGTGTCCGCCTGATTCCAACCTTAGCATTGGGAATTTCAGTAATGGCCTTGAGAAATGCGTGATCTTTTTTGTAGAACTGTTTTAAGTCCATTCAGAATGCTTCCACTATGACTTCAATTTGGTATGATATTGGAGCGTATAAAAGAATAAATGATAAAACTTACAGCGTTGATCAGCCTCTGAGGGATGAGTCGTGTATTCGCCTTCAATTGTTCGAAATGATTAAATGCGTATCTTGTCTTCACAATGAGTCGCGATGTCCTACCGCTGTATCGAGTCTAATCGGTGCTGCTTATCCTTTGAGACAAGTCTGGTACCAATTTACCGACTTCGGCGGGATAGATGTCTTGATGATCCATGAGCGCAATATTGAACCATTGACCTTGTGTTTGACATAGAGCACCACTAACCACTGCGTCACGTGCGCTCAATTAGAGTGTATGCGATAAAAGTGTTCAATCTCAATATCGGCTCACATCGCTTCGACGTTAAATATATGATCCAGTTTGTTGATTCAGAATAAATGATGTTTATAGCCAGAATCGAAATGAGAAGCGCCGTCGACGTCGCAAACTCTCTGCTATCACATGCCCTGAAAACATTTCTTGCCTGGTGTGATGAACGATGTGGAGTAGGCACTGCCTTCTTCTCTATGTCAGTCTAATAATATCGTGCCTATATTTCTTGCTTGCATAGTCCGGTGCTCTATATATGATCGTATGCAAACAAACGTGTATTGCACATTATATTGTAGTACAAATAAGTCAATTTACATATTTATCTCAAAGAACCAGTAAAAAACGCGAGCCCGAGGGGAAAGCAGTACATCAACAAAGTAATTTGCATTAATATCAAAAACATAACGTGTTGAACTGTGCAACCAAACTTTCGCCCAGTAATGCCGCATTTCCAAAGGCTCAATATTTGATTTACAAGTACACATCAAATGCACTTCAAAGGCCAAAATTTTTTCAGATCTCAAATAAAGTCGTTCCTATCCCACTGATTAGCAGGAAACTACCGGGGTCCTCTTCTCGGGATAACTCAGTTAGGACGTGAAGGGAAAATTCCACGATTTTCCAGATCGAGCAGATATAATAGATCTAGAATTCATGAATGTAAAAATGACATATTTGTAATCATAAAGTATTCAAAGAAACTCACACCTTCCTGCGAAAGGCTCGCCCTGTCCACCAAAAAAAGCTCCTTCTGACCCAAATCGATTCACTCTTGGAGGCCGAATAAGTGGATTCATAGAGTTAGAAATGGGTGGGAGTGGATCCGGTGCAGGGAACAATGGATCGTGTGGGTAACTCGGACGATCTGACACATTTGGATGTGTTGATGCGGCGAAAAAATCATATCCGGTGGAAAAGGAGTAGCATGCGAATGGTTCTATACAGTCGAATCTCAAACAAAGCTCTGCAGATAGCAATCGAACTTATCAACACGGTTCCGCATTGTCGTGTCAGCTTTTCCATCGCATCATGTTCAGTTTATCTGCTGCGATATGTCACACTGCTGGTCCGTGCTTTTTGAACCATCTCTTGCCCAAAATCACTAAAATAAGAGCGATTTGCACATTATGTGTACAACCCATATATCATTGAGCAGAATGAGACATCAGTAATAACAATGTCTTTCGACTATGAATGTGAGATATCTCAACAATCTCTTCACCCAATATGTACGATCTGTCGAAGGCGACAGCAGGTCGTCGAAGTATGTGACTGACCCCAGAGAGGCGAATGACACTACGAGGATCCATGTGCACCACGATTTGTTCGCTGATACAACGTAAGGAGAAGGGGTGTATCAGTGTGACACCAGTGGCTCCAATCAAGTCTATTATACAACAAATTTTGTGTCTCAGCACAGTGCTCGTTCTTTTAACTCAATTTCCTTTTCAATGATTCTTTTCTCACATTCGTTTCTTGTAGGAAAATTTTTTTTCGTACCGGGATTGGACAGAGCTTCGGCAACGCCATCCATTACACAATCTTTCACAGATGCAGGTTGCTCAGTAAACGACGAAGGCAGTTTGCGAGAAAGATCTAAAAAGATGAAATCGTAAACGTTTGAATTTTATAAAAAAAAGAAGAAAATTAACAAGTGAGGCGTACTCGCAAGAATCTCACACATATCCAGCAATATTGAGTGGTGTGAAAATCCTTAAACCGTAAGCGTGAGTTGAACTTGCTTTATATCTTATCCCAGGGGGCTATAGTTACAGCATAATTCTTGTCGATTACATATATCTAATAGCTGTCAGCGTAATTGTGTTCACTGCCGATATGTGCTTACGAGATCAAACCGTTGACGGTTGGATGCTGATATAATCGGTATCTTGTATTGCGGGAAAAAGTGATAGCAGAGTAAGAACCCCTATAGTGCGATAGCTAACACACATCCATGGAAAGTTTGAAGGGGCGGTTAATCTCCCTCACGAAGTTCAGAGTATTGCGTCCTATATAATATGATTGGATATAATGTTACAACATTACACAAGCGCAAAAAGCCCTGACAATTCTTGTACACATCACTATGAGGTAGCTCGATAACACCCCTCGAGAAGGTACAAACCTTCCTATAAGCTTTCATAGACTTATACCATTTTACTTTAGTCGAAGGCATAGATCAAGACCAACCAACAAATACTGGTCTGCCTCATTACTTCTTCGTATTTCGACACTTTTATTGACTCAGTTGATATATTTGAATTATATCTGAGCTATGTATGTGGCCCTTTATGGGTACTTATACAATGCAATACACGTATTTTGGCCCTGAAGCTGCGTTAGCTGGACGGTGCGTTTTGTGTGGGCCATTCCCTTGAGGAGAAGAAACGTTTCACATAGAGAGGCGTCGACAAACGTTTTGCACGCTTCGATAAGTGATAAAATCACCAAACGAGCAGTGTTGTACACTCGACTGCTCTTGGCTAGTTTCGTAAGGCATATCATACTTTTCGTTTCAAGTGTTTGTTTCTCTAAATTTCTGAGCAACAAAAATCGATGAACGAGAGCCGTCACTGATGAACGTGCATCAGAAAGACCAGATGGTCGGAATTTTGAAAACTTGTCCTGTAAGAAATATACGATACTCAATGCGTCCCTGTTGCAAGATGAAACCGCAGCCAAGAGCAGTCAAGTGTACAACACTGCTCGTTTGATGATTTTTCTCACTTCACGGAGCGTGTAAATATTACGTCTGCGGTGCGTCTATGTAAGGGAGTTCTCCCCCAATAGAGATTGGCTCAAACGTAAGGCATCGTGCAATTGGCGAGGCTGCAAGGCCGCAACGCGTGTATGCACTGTATAAGTGCCCATTACTGACCATATGCATAGCTCGAAAATAATTATCGGGCATTTGAAATTCGAGCGTGGTCTTAAGAGTACACTCGAGACGACTGGTATCAATTGATATTTATCTGAAACTTTCAATTAATAAAGAGTATAATCACCATCATGATCAGTGATATGCAACCATTTGGAGGGGATGCCTATTTCCTACAAAAATTCAGACTAGTGATCACAGTGACTGGGTTCAGTGTCGAGACCGACTACCCGGGCCAGGCCGTTGACGGCTGGTGGTTGAGAGGTAGATGCCTGTAGCGTAGAAAGATTGACGTGCAAAATGGGCGTCAGTAGTGTAACGGATAGAGCACACGATCTGGGGAAGAGTAAGATGCGGGTTCTAATCCCGCCTGACGCGAAAGTTTAGCGCATCACTCTACATCAGCGGGTATATTTGAAAACATCATACCACCGCTAGGGCAGTTGAACAAAAAGAATTAAAATTCTGAGTGTTGGAAAGATATATTGTCAAGCCGTTTTTCTCGCCTCGTAAGGTGTACATTTTGAATAATGTGTGCCAAATTTGAATGAGCAAACTGCTCATGATCATTGCATTCACCGATCTTCTCTGAAGTAATGGTGCAGACTATAAGATCTAGGAATTCATTGAATCGACCGTTTTTAAACCTCGTTATATACATTCAGCATAGTCTGTAATGTATAAAGCCTTACCGAGGCTGGTAGATCAGAGCCATACGAACGTTTGAGAGGTGTCGCCCTCCTCATCAGTGATCCACGCCCCACTCTAAGCCTTAAGCCTTTTGAGTATTCATGGCGAGATTTAAAATCAGTTGTGAAATGAATGTCTACATATCCACTTCCAGCCGTAATCCATCGACAGAAAAAAATGGCCATGACACATTATCATGTGCTGTCACCATAAACATCGCCTTCCCATCGCTGATATAAAGTAGGATATAGTTTGGAGTGTAGGCCACTGAAGAAGAGGGCGACACCTCCGAAACGTAGCTCTAACGTATCAACGTCGGCAAAGCATTATACAGTCTCACACAATATAAACTGTAGATTTGCAGAATTGTAGAAGTCTGTAACTTTTAGACACAGATAAAAGATAATAGATAATAGACAGATAATGCTTAGAAAATCTGCACCGGAGGTCGCTGATTGTGGTGGTTGTAAATGGTGTGTAGAAAGTGTCAAAAGTAAGATATGTATATTTTAAAATAAATATTTCATCGCCGATGAAAAGCTTGAGACCTTCAGCAGTATTTCAATGCGCTTATGTAGTAAAATGATATTGCTCATCTTAGAAAACCAAATTAGAAGGACGAAGAAAAAACGTTTGATACTTGAAGTTGCTCTCGCACATAATTTCTAGCGCTCTGTTTTGCATTGCTAAAACTGAGAACACGTTTGATTTTGGCGAAATTATCCACTTAAACAACTCTGCTATTTCATATGTCAAATAATCAATTTTGATTTTGCAATAGGAGACGGTCGTTTATACAGAAAGGCGTGAGAGCTTGGTATTGTGAGGTAGCTGTCCAAAAGGTTTTGTTTTGTCGCTCTAGAGATACACATGTTACTAGTAGGTTGAGGAAAATATTCTCTAACAACCGCGAAAAATTCAAATTCGAGTTTGTTTCACACAGTATCGATTTTTGTAATTTCATGAGAATATCTCAAGAGCATAGCCCACCTTCTCCCGGGAAAGTGTAACTGGAAAATTTTTCTACACAGAAGCACCGCTGAATGGGGGAATTAATGGAGGGCAGAGGAGGTAATCATCGCGTAAAATGTACCGGAAAAAATGTGTTGAAAAGTGAACATTCTCTTTGTAACTTCTATTAGTGTTTTTCATGGCGGCTTTTTTTCCCTCACCACAACTCTTGTTATTTTCACTTTCATGACCCAAGAAATAGAGGGTGTTACAGTATTTGAATATCGTTGCGTTATATGATTGGCGTTTCTCAAATAATTGAGATCTACGAACTCTAGACCATCTTTTCAGTGAACGCGATTAGATAGAGCTCATCGCCGTGATCTCCATCGATCCATAGACAGTAAATAGTAAGTAGTATCCACTTGCTGTACTCAAATTCTGGCCGGCAACTTGGTAAGAGTTGCCTGTGTACTGCAAATCGATCGCATCCACTGGGTGCTAGCCGTGGTGACCTACTAGAGATCAAAAGCCCACGTCGACGTCATTGTCATAAATTGTGAGTTTCAATCTATTGTAATGATTTTTTAGAATAATAGCTTAAAGGGCGTACCCTCATTAGATCTCGGTATGAGTATGAGCATGAAATGTATGATTACAAGCGTTTCTGAATAGTGATTAGACAATTTATGCGGCTGGCTTTCCAATATTTAAGCCTAGTTGAGGTGATAGATCCATCTTTTCTTTCACTTATCTCTAAGGAATAGATGTTGATGGTGTAAGAAGTGTTGCAAACCTTCCGAACTGCCTTAGATCCTGGTTCGCACTTTTGGAGAAGTCTTCGTGCAAACTAACAAGTCCAGAAACCGCCATCCCTCACTAGACCTCGCCATGAGTAGTGGAAGATATTCTACGACTTATATCGTCATCTGACTTGAAGGTTCTTACACTTCTCTCATTCGTTCCGTTTTGTCGCAGCCGCCATGTTAAGAGGTGATCGGGTTGAGCTGTGGCGATTACGCTGTGGTTTGAGTTACGAGTGAACACCACTCCTCCTCTTCCTTTTCCCTTACCACTGACATGTTGGTCGTGCTCAATTCTTTGACACTCAATATAGCCATCATACTCGTGATAGGGCGTTATGGATCGGAGGGAAGTTCACTAGCAGATTGTTCAATCGCTGGTCGCTTGAGGGTGCTATCGTTTATTCGTTTCATGTGATACGATTCGTTTTCACATTTTATCGTGCGAACCCCAGTGCTCCTAGCATTCGATTCCTCTCCTTGTATTCATCTTCATGAACAACATAGAATTCTAGTCGTGCAGTTTTCGTTGCAGTCTCTAAGATGGCCAGACGGGTGTGATCTCTAGGGCGTTGTATTTGGTTTACGAAAAGTGTTGGGGGAAGGGTGCTGTGGGAGCGGGAAAGGGACCAACCTTGCACCAAGCATCGCTAGCCGTTCGTCCGCACCAACCACTGCCACTAGGATAGAAAACGGTTCTATCGAATAGGCGGCGACAACTGGAGAAACGATTCCTTTCGCTGCTCAAAAACTTAGGCAATGATTCGGGCCAGTTTAGCAGATCAAAGTTTTGACCGTAAGTCTAAGTGTCTTTCGAGTGTTGATACTGTTTTGCTTTTTTAGTGGCTTACTCTTTTAGCCACATATCTTCACATTAACCACACTATCTTGTACCATCAAATCGTTAAACATATTTGCACCATCTGCTAATTTCTCTGTACTCCTACCAGTTTCGGTGTTGCATTTGTTTTCATCAGACTCACTCCATTGTAGTTTTGGGTCTGTTTTGAGGATAGATATGCTAAAACTAACTGTGCTTTGTAATAATGCTTACCTACGAGATATTTCTACATATCCCAAATTCATCAAGGATTCTGCGTTCCAGTGCACCACAGCTTCCATTTGATCCGTTCCAGATGAGTGTGCAGCTCATCAGTTCATGCTACTCAGTAAATTTCATGTTGATATCCAGACCACGCATCTCATAGCGTTGTTTAAGTGCACTAAAGAAGCGATATGTTTTTAGAGGTTGTCTTCAATCCTGTATAGGCTATATCTTTTTCGCTAATCGCTAAAGAACTCTTTTCTTACAGATTATCAGTAGTTTTCAAAAGCTCAAATCTCAGTAATCTTAACACTAAGCTGGTTTCCTAAACAAGCTCTCTTAATGTGTTCCAACGACAAAATAAGACTGTATTCTACATTCTGTCTGCTTTGTTTGCTTGATCAATGTTTTGACAGCTTTACATTAAACGTTTAGTAGCCAGTTCACAACATAATCTTGGTGATCTTATGAGTCAGTCTGTATTTTGAAAAGCTTCACTACGGCACTGTATTAACCGAGCAGATGATTACTTTCCACTCATGCAGTTTTCTTCGTTTATAAGAATTCTATATGTATCAAAAGTCTTTGAGCGTGCAAAGGATATTTTGATTTATTAGAATATCAGAAAAAATTAGGAAATTTCGTTCAAGCAGAGGAATAATTTTCAAACAAATAACGAAAATCGCGCTACACATAACGATTTCAACTGCCAGTCCTGAAAGTTCGTGACTTTGGTTGATTATTCAGATGTATTTCCCTACTTCGACTAATTTAAGTTCCACGTACTATAAAAGAAACTTTATCTCATTGTTTTTCATCAATATTAGCTTCTAATTTTCATTCTATATTACCAAATAAAACCGCCAAGAAGTTCAACCAACGGGCCGACTAGTTCGAGTGTGAAAGATAATTTTTTTCTACTCTTACAGCACTCTGTGACTACTTACCCAAAATGTAAATTTAGTCTCAGAATTACTATGTTTTTGGTATAAAGTGACTATTCAACTATTTTTTCCAAAATTTCGCGATAATTTGGGCAGGAAATCAAAATGAATAAAAACACGAGTCTTTTGTGGAAAGTAATTTCCTCTTCTCTGTCGCTGCAGAGCATTGAAAACATCTTTTCAGAAATCAAGTCCACCATAAGAGTCTTCCTTTTCCAAGCTATTGAATGACCAAACGAAACTCTTTTTTTGTGATCTCTAGCGTAGAAAGAGGGTGTCAAAATAACATCCGTAATGCAACGGTTCGAGCACGCGCCCAGGATAGGTTGAAATCTGGGTCCGAGTCGCATGTGACGCAAAAGTTTTGCACATCATTCTTCGTCAATGGGTACATTGAACGACCATTGAAACCCTAGTGTAAGAAATCCGCCTAGTGAAAAAACTGAGCAAATGCGAGTGTAAAGCACACTTCGCATATTGAAGGCACAATAATTCTCTTCTTTTTTTCGAGTGTTTTATCAAGACCACGCTCAAATTTTAATAGATCTCTTCATTATTATTTGAACAACATGTCTATGGCTAAAATGGTTAAATAGACTGAAAGACGACGAGTTCTGCCCGACTGACGAGACTGCAAGGTCGAAACATGTGCGTTGGGGTGCACAGGAGCCCATTGCCAGACCACATGGCATGTTGGCTGAAATATCAATGACGAATTCTCTCTTCGTTGCTACAGTGCACAAACAAAGCCTTAGAAACGATTCCCAGTGAATCACGATATATTCAGCTACGAGCATTAACTAGAAGTTTAGTAAGAAAAAAAATGTGTGTCCTATGAGATAATCAGGAGTAGGCCAAAGGATCATTTTTGGTGCACGTGCCCTCAAAGGGTCAATATCAAATAATAGCGCAGCAACGGAAACTAAGCGTAATGATGAGGATTAACATTGCAGTGAGACGGGGACGAGTTTGTCAGTTTTATGAAAGCGCCAAAAATTTTCGTATCCAAGTGCGGTGAACACAAGAAACGACAGCAGAGAGGGAGCAGATTAAGGAACAAGAATATGGAAAGAAAACGTTGGCTTATGTTGCACAGATTTCTTGTTCTTACTGGAATTGGTCTATTTAGTTATTGAGTTTTTGATGCTTTATTTTCTTGAGTCTTGATATTTTGGTGCTTCCACTGCTGATCTCACTTTGTTTTAACATTCATAAATTCTAGATCTATTACATCTGTTCGATCTGGAAAATCGTGGAATTTTCCCTTCACGTCCTAACTGAGTTATCCCGAGAAGAGGACCCCGGTAGTTTCCTGCTAATCAGTGGGATAGGAACGACTTTATTTGAGATCTGAAAAAATTTTGGCCTTTGAAGTGCATTTGATGTGTACTTGTAAATCAAATATTGAGCCTTTGGAAATGCGGCATTACTGGGCGAAAGTTTGGTTGCACAGTTCAACACGTTATGTTTTTGATATTAATGCAAATTACTTTGTTGATGTACTGCTTTCCCCTCGGGCTCGCGTTTTTTACTGGTTCTTTGAGATAAATATGTAAATTGACTTATTTGTACTACAATATAATGTGCAATACACGTTTGTTTGCATACGATCATATATAGAGCACCGGACTATGCAAGCAAGAAATATAGGCACGATATTATTAGACTGACATAGAGAAGAAGGCAGTGCCTACTCCACATCGTTCATCACACCAGGCAACAAATGTTTTCAGGGCATGTGATAGCAGAGAGTTTGCGACGTCGACGGCGCTTCTCATTTCGATTCTGGCTATAAACATCATTTATTCTGAATCAACAAACTGGATCATATATTTAACGTCGAAGCGATGTGAGCCGATATTGAGATTGAACACTTTTATCGCATACACTCTAATTGAGCGCACGTGACGCAGTGGTTAGTGGTGCTCTATGTCAAACACAAGGTCAATGGTTCAATATTGCGCTCATGGATCATCAAGACATCTATCCCGCCGAAGTCGGTAAATTGGTACCAGACTTGTCTCAAAGGATAAGCAGCACCGATTAGACTCGATACAGCGGTAGGACATCGCGACTCATTGTGAAGACAAGATACGCATTTAATCATTTCGAACAATTGAAGGCGAATACACGACTCATCCCTCAGAGGCTGATCAACGCTGTAAGTTTTATCATTTATTCTTTTATACGCTCCAATATCATACCAAATTGAAGTCATAGTGGAAGCATTCTGAATGGACTTAAAACAGTTCTACAAAAAAGATCACGCATTTCTCAAGGCCATTACTGAAATTCCCAATGCTAAGGTTGGAATCAGGCGGACACCTGAAGAAAGCCACGTTAGTATCTACGGAATAGAATCAAACGAATATGTGTAAAGATAGCTTAAGCTTGTCATAACGGTTAAGGCTATTGATGGTCTCACAGTTTCAGATGGCTTTGCGAATTGAAGAACTCCACCAGTACCCACCGACACGCTGACATCTATTACGTGTCAAAATGCAAGGCTTTCAACGATTAAAAAACCGAAAAAAAGGATTGCGATTTAAGAAAAAGGATAACTTTGTGACATTGGTAACTATCCTCCAAGCTATTTGCTACTTATTATCTAATACCTCCTCTCTCGAGTCATCTTAAAGAGTATTGACAAAACACTAAACGAAACACGGTTATGTGAGTAAGCATAAACCCGGAAGAAATTTAGTGCTACGAAACACTTTCACTAGATAACAAAACTTACTAAAGTTTCACAAGTACAAAAGTACAAAAAATCGTTTTTTTCGCTTTTCTCAATTTGGAGAAAGCCTTTGATTTTAATTACACTCGAAGCAGCAGTAGAAGCTTTGCGCAAATAGGGCGTTTACTCAGTGCATAAGGATTGTTGGGAAGCCGCATTAGGATTTAGCAAGCAAAAGTTCATCACTTTAATAGGTATATAACGAAGTGTACGGCAAGCGTTCATCATTTTGCCACAGATATTTGCTGTCACCATCCAAAATGTTATGCGAGTATACGAGTGGGACAATATGAGATTGAAAGTCAATATATGCAATTGAACTGTCTTCGTATTGCTCATATCACTCTTTTTCTTGCTTCATAAAGAATCAACTAGGCGGGGAAGATTACTGGCTGATTTCGATAGCGAATGTGAAGAAGCTTGCGCTCGAACAATCTCACGAGAACGACCTATACGAAGAATGGATTCGAATCCCATCCCCTATTTGCGTTCAACGGAATAAATAGCTATAAATGCTCCAGATAGATTATCTAGGTCAAGAAATTAAGGTGGTGAACAACTTCGCTATAGAGTTGAACAAAAAAAAAAAAGCGGACATCGTTGGAAGCTTTTGAAGGCAATGATTAAAAGATCGACTTTTATCTAGCCTTGGTATGGATGTTGCAAACCATCTTACAAACATAAAACCCTAGGCGCTAGATGATTTCGATATTCACCCATGCCAAGGGCGCGCTTCAAGCTTTGTATCTCACTTAACATTCTAAGATGGATTCAGTTATGTAAAGTGATATGTAACACTTTCACATCACTTAGGATTCGAACATGCATATCATCCTATCCGGAAACATTTGATCATCAATACTGTTTGCTATTTGAACAACCATTACTCAATATCTGTCAGCATGAGTGTGTTCAATGTCGATATCGACTACGTAGGCCAAACCGTTGGCGGTTGAATGCTGACAGATAGATTTGTTGTAGCGTCGAAAGAGTAGCGGCAAAACAGATGCCGTTGGTGCAACGCATTAAAGCATATGCGCCGGACAGGGTGGAGTGTGGGTCCGAGCCCCGTCTGACGCGAAAGTTTTGCACATCACTCTGCCTCACTGTATATAACTATAACATCATACCATCTCTATAAGCGACTGAATAAAAAGCATTTTTTTCGATCATTATTCGACATATTTATTAACGCATCATATAAATGTTAAAAAATCGATAAAAGTGAAGAGTTTCTTCATTGATTTCGAGTGTTTTCTTGAGGCCACGCTCAAATTTCAACATGACTGATAAATATTTTCAAGCCAACATATCATGTGATCTTTAGTGGGCAACTTATAGAGCCCGATGCACGTGTTTCGGCCTTGACAGCCTCATTAGTTGGGCATTACCCTTTGTCTTAGTCAATCCTTTCGGGGGCCTCTATCCTCTACATAGGGTAGGCGGCGACGTACAATTTACACGTGCCGTCAAGTGAAATAAATCACAAGATCGGCAGTGTTGTACACTCAGGTGCTCTTTGCTGGTATTTTTGAAGTGTCATCCCGTTCGGTTTGAGTGTTTTCTCAAGACCTTGCTTAATATTTTAATCATCTGTATCACCTGTCGTCCCGTTGATCGTCGAATGACTCGAGCGGGTGCCAGCAACATTTCATTTTTTCGTATCGCTTGCAAGATTAGCCCAGTGGGTTTTCCTTTAATACAATTATTCAACCCTTTTGTAGAAAATCCGCGCGATTGTTGTATCTTTTTCAAATCGATGGTTAACGTTTCGACGACTTTGCCTTTCTCGGAGCCTATTCTACAGATAGGAGAAAATCAATGCGGAATCAATTCCAATGTTTGTCTATGTATAAAACTTACTGTTCATTTAATTTGATTGAAAGATCACCAGCATGATCCTACACAAAATGAATAATAAGCTTTACGCATATTACATGATGAATCTGATATAAGATGCTAAATCATTTGTATGCCCAGACAACTCTCTCGTTCTACTCGTTTCCGGATCTTGTGAAAGTGTCAAAGCATCCTCAGAGGTTCTTCGCGGTTACTGTTTTAATTTGTGCCTCAGGATTTACACTGACACCTTAACGTCGTCACCATTGTACGCTTGTCTCCCATGGATACCTATAGTACTGCTGTTGGACTTTCCTATTGTCCACATAGGTGTTGTCTAATATGCACACAAACCAGTCACCGTTTCGCCTAGATATTCATCACAACATGTTCAAAAGGAGAACAGATATATTACATATTACAATATACTCTTGCAGTATCCTTCTCTTCATCCAGTATCCTTCTCTGTCTCTAAGTCATATCAGGCTGTCCTCTGTATTCCATAGACGATCGTACAGGCAGTTTCGAACTACTGGGCGATGTCTTAGGTGGAATTTCTATAATCCCCGCACTGCTTATTAGAGACCATTTATTAGCGCTATTTACATTATTTAGTATGAAGGAAAAATTCAAAGACGTCTCCCCATCTGGGCTTAGTTCATCATTGTTTCCTTTTTCTCAATCTCTATTCATTACCTTTTATGACGAAAAGGGTAGGTAGCTTTGTGAGAAGGTATTCAGAATCTGGGGTCTGGAAGATTGTGAAAATTGTGAAAATCGACAATCTATCTATTTTCGAATGAAACTCCCGTCTACGTAATTGTTAGCGGTGCAAAAAATTCAGCTTGAAACTAACTCATGTAAAAGCTTGGTATGTGGCAGATTTGGGAGCTGATAAACTCATATACTCTGCGGCTGTGTGTTCACGATAAAACGGAGATCTTGTAGTGATAACCGTCAAATGTATGTTGAAATAATAGAAAAAAAATCCTTACGACATTTCTCTATACTGCCCATCCTTTGAGAAGAATAAAATGTCTAAAAGAGAGACATCATACTTTAAAAGCGTCTTTACAACAAGGTGAACCCACCAGTCCACTCTTGCACCGAGACAACGAAGAGCGAAAGATTCAGCTGCAAAATTTGATGTGACCAATGTTGCTGCTCCCTTGTCCTTTATGTGGACGCCCCACTTTATTTTAATTGGCTCGACACATTTACGAATTCTTACATGCGCCGAGTATTTCCTATAGATTTTCAATTAAAGTTGCCATGATTTTCAAGAAAACCGAAAAGCTTTGACATATTGATTACAATTAAGTTTTATAACATCACGGGCAAGTCTATCAAAATCGGGATAATCAATGCTATGAGTGAAAGTTTGCAAGTCCTCTACTCTATTTTTTAATTTTATTATTTATCTATTATTTTTCTGATCGTCGTGTAGTCCGTTAAGGGCACTTGTACAGCCCGATACAAGTGTTTCGGCCTTGGCAGCTTCGTCAGTCGGGCAGGCCCTTCGTCTTTAGCCAGTCCTGTCGGAGGTAACCCATGCCAACACAGTGTGAAGGGCCAGCCCGACTGACGAGGCTGCCAAGGCCCAAATACGTGTATCGATCTGTGCATGTGCCCATATTATATTACATGACATGTTACTTCAAATAGTAATCATCAGATTTATCAAAATTTGACGTGCTCTTAAAAACACTCAAAACGAATGGCATGACTGCGCTTTCTTTTTCAAATGGCCAGCTCTAGGTATGGTTGCCTTAGTGCTTTCATCTCAAATCTTTGATTCTTTATTTGACCAAAAGCTGTCTTTAATGAAACAATCTTATCAAGCAGAAGAATCGACTAACTCATTTATACCAAATAAACTGTCTGATGACTTTGGAGTTTATCAATATTATGGTAACTGATTCTTCTTGGAACACTCGTCATTCTTTGCCTTGAGTTCACGCTCTGAGTAGCTCCTGACTGTGCTTGAAGTGGAAAGCGACGACTCTTTTTCCCAGTCCCAGTGGCCATTTATGCGAATTCCTTTATCGTCTCTAATCTAAATTATGGATATGTCATGGTCTTATAGTAATTATATAATCAAGTATAGAACAACACTTTTCAATATAGGTTGAGGAAAAAGTTTCAACACTCGCAGAAAATCAAATTTAATGTTTGTTTCACACACTATACGAACGCTGTTTCTTCAAGACAATGCCAAACTTCACACCCCAAAGAAGACCAAGGAAAAATTTGATGAACTGGAGAGAAATGAGGTCTTGTCGTGTCGCACGCAGCCTACAATCCAGATGCTGTGCAGTCCGATTATGGTCTGATTTCCTTCCAATGGAAAATTTACTGTGTGTACGTCGATTTGAGACATTTCATCAAGTTGATGAAATATGCGTTATTTAATTTAAACCCATTGATTTGAACCCAAAAACTGGAGATTTCGAGCAGATCCGAAAAATTGTAGATCTTTCGAAGATGTTCGTGGAAATGATGGCCTTTATTTTGAAGAATAATTATTGTTGTTTTCAATTGAATTAATGTACAAATTCTGAATTTTCAGCAGGTGTTAACGAACATTTTCATCAACCTAATTCGTTCACCTTATCAAGAAGGCAAAAAGTATTCGAGCAAAAGTAGATGCTTTTATAGCACTTTATTCTTATTACCTGTGATATATTCAGCTTTTTCACTGTAAAAGTGTCTTATAGCGCCAATAACATTACATGAAGCGAAAATATCGCAATCTTTGAGTTTTATTGCCGTACGCTACCACACAGCACCTAAGAGAGCTGAGTGCTTAGCTTCAAATTATGATTCAATGAGCTTGAAAAACGCAGCTATTTCTACATTTACTCTTTATTACCCTTAAAACTTTCTAGTTCTAAAGATTCACAGAACTCATTGCTTATTCCAAGTCAGTCGAACATATGACATAACATGCTGAAAAGCTTACTTCTTCGAGGATCTTATAAAGTTTGTCGTATTCCGGTCTAGATTCGAACGAGTATGAATCCACTATGGTAAGGATCTGATCGAATTGTTTCGGCGTTCCAAAAAGGAACTGTATTCTACCAGCTGCTCGAGCTGCTTGTTTTGCTGCACACACCGCATTTCGCTCTATAAGGAATGTTGTTACACGCGAATTTACTATCTTTGAGTGATAGCGGCAAGTCCAATCAAGTGTGAAATTCATTTAGATGTCTGTTTTGAAGGTAAGCATTTTTTTCATGCTCGCACAGTACTGAATTTTCATTTGGATGTATTTTTGATGAGCAAAAAGAACGATACTATTGAAAATAATCAATTACGTGACATTACTATGTAGAAACTAATTTAATCGACATATTCATCAAGACTGTTTTTCGCAAAACTTATGACTAAAGGAGTTAGTCAGGCATTTGAGATGTCAACATCTCGTCTATTTAGAATGAAAAAATTGGATTTGTCATCTTCAGACAGCATCAATGCAAAGACACCAATGGATCCACCTGGCACTATCCAAGGAAGAGTTCCTTTCACCATTTCCACAATCATGTAAAACCAACTTTCTAAATCGTCTCGCCTTCCAAGATCCTGCAAGTTAAAGGCACTGAAGATTGTTGCATATTCATTATTTCGTACAAAAGAGAAATCATCGTATAATTTTGTTAATATGCATAGAATTTTACAATGTTTAAATGAAGCACATTTGCTGATAGTCCAAACATCTCTGATTGATAACATCATCAGAAGAAAATGTAAAGGTTTGACAAAACTTTTACAACGACGAAAACTTTTAGCCCCACCACTAACGCTCTCTACTCCCCGAGCTATACATTTGTTCTGGAAACGCACCTGTCTCTGATGAGCCTTAAGACTACCGTATCTAATTGTACCTCTCCAACCGATGTCTTTCCTCGCCGGAATCACATTTCCATTCTGCCGATAATTATAAACAGTACTGATGAAGTAATTGACATAAAAGTTTGCCTTTATTTATTCAGGAAACAGAGCTCTCGTTAAGCGGCATTTGAAAATCCGATAGCGATAAAAATAAATTAAGATCAAAGGGAGGGGCGCATCTTTTTTCTCAAATATCTAGATTAACGGCTAAAAGAAGGCTATGAAATTTGAGACTTCTAGCGATCATAACCATTCTATTGCTTTTCCTACAGTTCACCATAATAGAGTGGTGCACACTGAGCCCTTTAATAGAGTGATCTTGGATTTTCTGTTGTATATAATAATATTCGCTACCTATCACGACAAACTTTGAAATGGGAAGAAAAGCTTAAGAACTTATCTTTCCAATCCAATGATCTCTACTTGAATCATTTAGTGGAACACATATAAAAAGCGGTGAGTACATTGAGATTGATTTTGTGATGATACAATTGAAATCTAGGTCTGATGATTTGTTCTAAAGGAGTAATGGAGGTGTTTGACTGACTGGATTACGGAAAATTTGACTTTTCCAGGCTCTGAAGAAGGCGAACTGACGAAACGTCAGCTGTCAAATGAAGACTTATGTAGCACATCGTGTTTGGTAAAAAGAATAATATCAGGAACTAATCGTTATTTAAGCCTGATGAGGTTGGTATTTTTTTCCGGAGCGATCGTTCTTCTTTTCGGTCGATGGGTCTTCGTGGTTGCTTGTGGCTGACGTTTTGGCAAATACATCTTCTTCGTCTTCTTGAGAACCTGAACGTATTATTTATTGTATCGCTGCTTATATTATTAAACTGTGAAAAAAGCAAATTTGGAGCATTAATAAGCGATAATTGATTCCGGGAAAACTACTCACCATGCAATCTAGTCTTACGGACTACGTATGTTGTTGGCGCAGGATGACGTATGAGCTCGCCCCCACCCCCATACCCACCCCCCTCCCTCTGCCACATATCACTAGGTCAAATTAACAACAGGTATCAGCTGATACCCAAGCTAGAGCATCAATCTGAGATTAGCTGCCATGTGGTAGGTGATGTTAAGGCACTCTCCCTTTTTCTTCACTTGCGAGTTTCTGGAATTCATCCAAAAGCTTCGAGGGTATTCGCGCCGATGTTTTTGATTTGTGCTCTAAGAGTTTAACTACTACCTCAAAGTCACTATTATTGTACCTTTGTATTCTGTGCGTACCTGGAGATTTATTTGGTTCATTAATTGTTTGTCCGTCTGTCTTACAAGAAATAAGGTATATAGTACCTACGCTCATGCAGTCGCCGTCTCTACCGTACGGACAAATAATGCAGTTATTTGTATTCCATAAACGGTCATACAACGGTTTTGGACTAAATGACGACGTAGTGTTATTGGATGAATTTCTACAATTGCTACAGAATCTTTTGGACCATTGTTTATTAGACATTTTCTAATAACAGCGCTTAGTCTGTCTGTTATGAAAGGTAGTATAAGAGACACCTCACTATTTAGGTGCGGAACCCTATTCTTCTCATTGTGAGGCTTTTCGCTGTTTTTTTCCTAACGTTAGCTAAAGTTTTTTTCTTTATACAAACACTTAGAGTTTATTAAATTGAAGCGAGAACAACAACAATCAGAAAACTGTCTTTCTTCTTGAACGTTCAAGTTCAGCTTATTGAAAGTGGTTATAAGACAAAATGGTATCGCAAACCTTGCAACAAAAATATCTTAGCGCGTTACCTTTCTTCTAACCCCTCACATGCTAAATAAGCACTCCTTTGAAATATGTATCAAACAGCTGTAAGAGTTTGTACGAGAGACGATGAAAGAAGGTAATCACTAAACTTAGCGCGGCAAATAGCCATTTCTACTGGGTACAAAGAAGAATACAATACATCAGCTAACGTTAGGTCAAAAAGGAGCGAAAAGTCTCACAATACAAACAACAAGGTTCCACACCTAAGCAGTAACATGCCTGTTATACTACCTTTTATAATAGAAGGAGTGAACACCTTTATTAGAAAATGCCTCAAAAACAATGGTATAGAAGTTTCTGTAGGGATTGTGGAAATTCCCCCTGAAACACTGCGCCGTCAGTTAATCCGAAACCGCTTGTATGACCGTCTATGTAATACAAATAACTGCGTTATTTGTCTGTACGGTAGAGACGGCGACTGCATGGGCGTATTTACAATAAACCTTACCTCTTGTAAGACATGCGGTGACGAATACATTGACGAAATAGGCAGACCACTTCGCATCCGCTTGAAAGAGCACCTAGACGGAAAAACAAATAAAGACCTAAATAAATCTCAAGGTACACACAGGATACAAAGGCACAACAATGGCGACATTGACGTAGTAGTTGAAATCTCAGGGCACGAGTCAAAAACATCGGAGCGGAAGGCCCTTGGAGCTTTTTGGATAATTCCAGAAACTCGCAAATGAAGAAAAAGGGAGAGTGCTTTAACATCACCAACCACATAACACCCTATCTCAGATATGATTTTCTAGCGTGGGTATCAGCTGATACCTATTGTTAATTTCACCTAGTGACATGGAGCGGGTTAATACGTTATTCCGCGCTAACAACATCGATAGTTTCTAGACTAGAATGCACGGTGAGTGGTTTTCCCGGAATCAGTCATCGCCCGCTAATGCCCTAGATTTGCATTTTTTCCACAGTACATAATAATAGAAGTGAGGTTACATTGAATAGTACGCTCAGGCCCTGAAGAAGGCGTATTTGCCGAAACGTCAGCCACAAGCATCCAAGAGGACCCATCGACCGAAATGTTAAATAATCGATCGGAAAAATGAAACCAACCTCGTGAACCTTCTAGTCAAGATTAGTTCTTGGGCTTTTCTTCTCATTTTACAGTTTTATAATTTCAACACGCTCACATGTGGCCCAGTGGAGAGAGGTGCTCTGCGTCGCACACTACGTCAATGGTACAATCACGCGCGCATGGCTCACCATGCCATCCATCCTTCCGCGGTCGGTAAACAGATACCAGACTAGTCTCAGACTTGTCTGGGATGATAAGCAGCACGGTTCAGCGGCAGCCCACCGCGAGTCGTTGTACAGGTCAGATATGCAATCACTCGCCTCAAGCAAAGTTAAAAATTAAAGACGAATGCATGGCGCATCTTTCAAAGATTGATCAACTCCGAGAACTTTATCCTTTATTTTTTCAACATGTCGAGGTATCAAGAAAGTCGGTCTTTCGAGTTATCATGACGTGCATTTTGGTTGAAATTGCAAATGGTCTTCAATTTGAATTTTCTAATGCTAAAATGCTTCCCGCGGGCTGTGTCGATTTCATAATAATTCCACAACAGCTTATGCGAGTGCGTATTTCCTCCAAACATGAATGGACGATATCCAAATGAGAACAGTCAGGAATATCATGAAGACTTTACGCCGACAGAGTGAATTTTCGACCACACTCGAATTTCGATATGAAAACAAACACTTTCCATTAAGAGCTACTTCGCGAAGGCTGTCTAATATTGATACAATTCTAGAATTTTTGACCTATCCCTAACAGAATTATTTTAGTCAATCGATGCGCACGCCGATACGCAAACTTCAACCATTAAGATTTGGCAAAAACGCTTCTAATAGTTCGCTTCGCTTCACTAAACGTCGCAGTGGTACTTGCTATGATAATGCTTGGGATAGGAACCGAACTTTTGGCAAAACTCTGAATGAGAACGTAAGAAATCTGCCGTATGTTAGAGAAAATAGTAGTCAATTGAATACTCTCCTTTACTCATAGCATTTCATAAATTTTTTAGCTTACCCTATCAATGTATTTTCTGGACAGACCAAAATCATAGAGGTAGATAGTTTCAGACTGCTTATTGCAGCGATGTCCCGGTGCGAAATTTCCAGGTTTTATATCACGTGACACGTAGCCCAGTTTGTGCAGCTTTTCGATTGCCTTAACGATAATCTTTCTATGATCGCAAGAAGAGTGATAGAACATTAAGATTATTTGGTGGTATAGCGTTTGGCACGCTCTACTGGTCGGGGTGAAAAACTGGTTCAACTCCCGTGTAGATTTACGATTCTGTATAACACTCAGCATTCTTGGATGCATATGACGCCATAATACCTTTGTAAAAGGGCGAAATAGAGAATTCTCCTGGATAATTGTGTTATGAGCGTCGTGGTCGAGTGATTGTGATTCTCGTCGCGGCGCGCGCAAAGTCGAACTTCACCCTTAACACTTTGCGGCAGACAACAACAAGCGCCCTATAGAACGCCATAGGCAGGCTACCCTTAAGATTCGAGGAGTTGTGCTCAACCAGTATTCTACGGCGTTCAAGAAGAAGACGAAAAAACGAATCGAATGCTAAAAGTAGTGGGACCCGCACATCAAAAGACGTTGTGAAGACGCATCATTAAAGTGCCAAAAAAATCTTCTTATTCGAAAAGCAGGTGCGGCAGTGGATCACGTGTGCGCCCTATTCCTACCGTCTACTTTTCATGGTATTTTTATTACTTTTGTCAGACCTTCTAATTCATTTATGGATCGCATTTCGAGTCTGTGGCAAATGTGATGGAAAGTTCGGCTTTCATTGAGAAATGTAAAAGCTCCAGCTACACGTGAAATCATTTTAAACCTGCACGTAATCAGTGGATTATGGAGATGAAACATATGTGAACAGGGGAACATTAAGGTCGACGTGAGTCCACATCCACTCATGTGGAAGTTAACATTCATGTCTTAAGACTTTAAACAGGCCGATTTTGGCCTAATTTGAGCTTTAGTAATTCAAATTCGTTTTCCAAAACGACTATGGACATTGTGGATTAGTGACGGAGTCATAGGCTCCGAAAGAGGCGGAAACGTTGAAACGTTGGTCGAATAGATTTTTTACATCAAGCTCGTTTTTTAGCTAGACCATAAAAATAATTACTATTACTCACTAGTGCCGAAGATGAAAAGTCGGTTTTTAGTTTATTATTGCGCCTTGTGTTAACAGAGGATAATTCTAGAGAACTAGAGTTCTTGACGTACTTAGACAGGTAACTACACCCATTTGCCTTCAGAGTAGAACCGCCGCGTGTTCTACTTGCTTCATAATTGCTAAGAACACTTGTTCCTAGAATACTGATAATCAAACTCGAATTTCTGGGATCTCGCAGGCAAAGATCTCGTACATTCACGATAAATTCGTGCGTTCACTGACGAAACTCCGTTTGTTGAGTTTCTTCACTATAAGAAGTGCGATCCTCGACGAAGAACACGGTGCGATGTGTGATAATAAGAATTACGCCTTGGTAGACTCAAAAAATTTGTATATTATCAACAAAGATTTGTACATTCTTCCAGATTCTTTTTAGATTCTGCTATGCGCGATGATATTAGGGCCACGCGTGACTGTAGCAGACTACACATTCCATCGTAAACATTCACAGTTGATCACCCCAAAGACTACTGCCCTAACGAACAGCTGATTTTCCACTTGAGAGACAGATTATCTTATTTAATGAAGAGACAAGTGATGTTTCGCGTTCCAAATCTCGTTTTTTTGCTTTCCTTTCGAGCCCTCAGTTGAAACAGAACCGGACAACATAAGTCTTGTAATTTCATTCACCAAGACACGATGATGAAAGTCGTCAATTACATGATTTTACCGCTTACTATAGATTTTCAATATTTTTAGTCCTTCTAAATTATTGGAATTTGTCATATCGGGTAAATTATAGCATTCTACGTCGTTAGTGCAAAATCCAAGTCTGCCCAGATTTCAGTTTTTCAAGAGCTCTGGGTGACTGCAAATAAACACTCTGCTGAAATGGCACCTCTCGTGCACCGTAGCCGACCAAAGCCAAGGTTAGAGCTGCGACTTTTGAAGGGAGCTGTAATCACTCAACCTTTATAGATTGCATGGAAAGCCTCAGTGATGTACTGATGGTGAACCGCTTGTCCGGCATTTCAGATCTGAGCTTGTGGAGATCTTTAAAAAGCAATGTCATCACCACGTACTCATAGTCTGGCTTATTCAGTCCCTGAAAAGTGAGTGAGCAGCCGCTTACAGTATCTGTTAAAAAGATAACTAGTACTCACGAAGTCTATTAACTCGCAAAAGTGCTTTGTCTTTGTTGCATTAGCAGCTTTTAACACTTCCACTTCAACATGCAGCTTAGACTTACTGTACTTTTCCGTCTTGACAGCTACCATCCTAAAAGGAAAACAGCATGCTCAAAGCACAATCTATAGATTTTTGCTGCCCTGAAAGATGCAAAATGAGAGCTACATCGATATCAGTACGATATATTATATTTGTCAAAAACTAATTACAAAAATGTACTCATGTAAGTGAGGTGGGAGTATTTCACTACTCCGTTGATGTCAGGATATTTGAAAATACTTGTAAAAAATCGTTCAAGAAAAAAGTACTGTAAGCGAGGTGGAGACATTTCTTGGTCGTTTATTTGAAGCTATTGAAGTAGTACAAGTGTTAGCTCACACTTTCTTCATGCTTATTCAGAACCTCGAGGCAGACAAAAGTTCGTGAAAGGAGGAAAACTAATGCTTATTGGGCAAGCGGCAGTGTGATTTCTGATTCATGGATCTAGCTCTTTTGGGCGCGTCAACATGTGAAAGACTTCAAATATGTTGTAATTTTGGTTGACAAATTAAGATTTGTTAGGAAAGCGTAAACATAATAGAACAGAGCACTCACTTTTCACCATCTTGGCTTAGAAACACAGTACCGTATCCACCGCTTCCTAGCACTTGCTTTAGTTTGTACTTTTTCTGGTCACTTTGAATTTCGTCGTTCACCACTGGTAAGCGATCTCTTTCAACTTTCTTCTTTTTTTGTTCACCAGTTTTTGGCACATTGGCCACTTTCTCAGCGGCCGCATTTCCCATTCTGTAGATGTTTTTATTAGAGCATATTACGACATCTAGGTACAGAAGAAATTAATTACCTGATTAGTTTTAAAACGAGCTGCAGACGGATAGACTAGTGCGTCTTAAACCAACAACTCGGTATGGCAGCAAACGCCCGAATGACTGTAAAAACTATGGATATATCACAATGAGTGAAATCGGTAGTATCCAGTCGACGGCTTTTATCACAATCATGTCACGTTTATCGATGCGAACAAATCAATGGATTTATTTAGATTTTGATTGAATACGACTGGTTTACTCCACTGGTTTACTACTTCCTCACAGTTCATGTTCCGAATGGGTAGGCGGTGTTGAGCTAAAAATAATTCTTCGACCTCAACGTTGAAATAGTTTAACGTTTTCATCCGAAGGCCCAAGGAAAAGCAGAGTTTTGCAGTGACAAGTTCGAACAGACTCTTTCACACCTTTTTTCTAGAGAAAAAGAATTTAGGCAGGCCGTAATTATAGCGACTAGTCTAGAGATCCATGAAAACATTGAACTTCGGCTTACTGTCATTACTTAGTAGCCCCTTTGATTAGAGACTATCCTGAATGGTGTTAGCAAAAATCTACTTCTCTGGTGATATAAATTTTATTACTGATAAACAGACATTAGTGCATGCGCTACAACAGCTACAATGTACAATTGCTTTGATGCAAATAAATTGAGAAAATTTTTTCAGGCACTTCTTGATTCCCCTTCAAAGTGTTTTTCACCGAGCGAATACCAGCACTTCTAGCATTCAATTCGATGTTTCATCTTTCTCCTTGAACGTCCAAGAACACTGGTTAAGCAGGTCTCCTTGCAATGTCGAGGACAGCCTGGCTGTGGCGTTCTATATGGTGTGGTTGTTGACTGCCGGAAAGAAATGAAGAAAATTCGTTTTCCTATGAGCTTGTACGCCAACACCGTATTCACTTCGTGCGTTCATCCACACATCTTCTATGTCGTATTCGCATCTCTGGCCCTATTCATCAGAACTGGGCCGTAACAAATTTATCGATGTCATAGCACTAGATCATTTACTACAGAGACTGTTGAGTCATGTGTGCCAAATGGTGACTTTGTAAATCATTTTACATAGTTTGCAAAGACGAGAGCTGTTATAGAGTTCTTGCTAAAAAATCCATTTTCTTGTCGCAATCGTGTCTACTTCGCCGTGCATCAATTTATAGCGACTTTTTGCAGTATGATTGTTTTGAAGAACAGTTTTGCCTTTTTTCGCCACCTAGTTTTTGATTTTTTGCCACGATGCGATTTGAATTTATATCAGCTCCTAACGGACAGCTACAGAAATCGATGTGCACCAAGTGAATTACGTTAATTTCCTTACTTGACTAAGGTTTTTTTCTTCGTTCGGCAAAATTTTCCAAATTTCTTGTACTATTTTGATAGGCTAAGATTTTTTGTACTCACACATATGCTTTTGATTTAGTTATACGCATCTTCTGTAGAAAAACTATTATTTACTACGCAATTGTACTGACTTTAGCATTCAGTCAATTGCATTGCATTGTAAAAAGAGGATCACATTGGAAATCTACGATTGTGCTCTCCTCTAGTCTTATGCAAAACGAGTTTATATCAATTAATCGTTTATTTCCAGTTATTCAATTTTGATGTGTTGGTGAGTAAAGGTTGGATACTTGTAGATAGTGGAAGAATTTTGAGCGGTAAGAGACAGCCGCATCTGAATAAAAGGGCTTAGAACATTGGCATTATGCAAGCTATTGCTCAAAAATATGTGTATCTATAGAAGTATTCCCGGTACTTATCTTCTATCTGCACCCATTTTCAAAAAGCATTTTTATCCCCTTTTGAGGTTTTATTAAGTATTCGACAGCTTAAATATTGAAAATCTGAAAGGTGTGCTTTACTTTTCAAATGGTTTTTATGTTATGCTGTGAAGGTGTAGTAAAATTTTGGGTACTTGTATGTTGGACGGCGGCAGTTTTTTAAGTCGATCTCATTCGCTGCTCCGAATCTTTTCACAGAAGTATTAGCAATCATTAGAAGGTTCGAATCTCTTTCTACAACTGTGCTTTGCTAGTTTTTCAAATCACCTTTTTATGCAGCTGTAGCATCCAGGATATGCCGATTCTCACTCACCTTTCGCCTTTATTCATACCACGCGTTTCAAATCGTTGGAAGCACGAAAAGCATATCAATGTGTAGACGATTTTGCGAAGCAGCAGAATCTGCGTTTATACCTGAAGTTTCTGTCGATGTAGTTAAACTACGAAATTAAATGACAATATTTCAAACGCGATCGGTCGTTCCGCCCGGCCCCGTTTTCCCTTTTCGTGAGTTGGCCGGTAAGCAAAGTCACCGAAAAGGTTCATAGCTGAGCCAAATGTGAAGACAAGAAACAGCAACGACTTGTAGGTAGCATAATCGCCTGATGTACCACGCAACTCGACAGTGAACTGCCGCATTATGTGTTAGAACAGCGGCAACTATTGTGAGTTTATTGAGGATTTCTTTACCGCGTCGACAAAAACTTTGACAACAGCGCACGATTTTGATGTAACAGAAAATTTTGTACATGCCGATATTTTTTTCGTGCCTCTGACGACTTAAAGTCGTGGTGAAAATGAAGGCGAAATGCGAGTGAGAAATAAAATCTTTTACTGGATGCTATAGTGTTATAAAAGGATATTTCAATAACTTAAAAAACCGAAGAAGCAGTGATGTAGGGAAAGATTTAAGCTTTGTAACGATTACAAACACTCCATGAAAAATTATTGTCCAGCGAATGAGACTGGCCTGAATATTTGTCGCCGCTCATCATATAAGTACCATTTTTTCTTGCATACTCAAAAATCTTTCGCTAGGCAGAGGTTTTCATCCACACTTTCAAACATTATTCGATAGCACAAATATCAAGGACCTCAATAATGAATTTAGTTTTTTGAGAAGCACGCTTCAATACGTTGTTACAGCTAGAAGATTATTGAGTTTTCCACTCAGCGCCCTGTCGATCGCACAGTGCAATTTACATGTGGCATCCGGTGCGCGCCAAACGTAAAACCTTATAATCTTTCAGCTATAACGACAAATCAGGAAATTTTCCTAGGAAACAAAGTACATCATTAAAATTCTTTAGTTTTGCGCTCTTGAATGGGTGTGAAATCCTTAGAGAAAAGCTGATTCTAGCGAAACATACTCAGATGTGCAACGCGTTTTCTATTCCCGTTGCTACAGTTCGCAAAGGAAATTATTTCAAAGGGAAGCCCACCGTTGAAATCCTCGTTATTTGAGCGATCGAGTGGTTATTGAACGGCGACGGCATTATGCTAATGTTACAGTATACATGCACATACCAGTCAAAGGCATACGCGCCTCATGTGAAATGCTATTTTAATTTCATTGTTGCAGAGCAACAGAAAGATTTTTTAAAAAACCTAGATCACTATTAAATTATCCGAGACTTGTGTTATCGAAGAAGTGCTGGATTTTCCGAAGAAAAGCTTTGCTCATCGAAAGACGCTGAAGTGATAAATAACATATTTTTCCTGCTACAGTGTAATATAAAGACCTTCCAAAAATCGAAATGCACCTTTCAATTTTCCGAGATTGAAACTACTAAATAGCTACTAAAATGTTCAGAAAGAGTGTAAACCACTTTTATTCAATATGGGTGCCGATAGAAGAAGTACCGTATCATACGCATTGATGAACGCGCGCTCTTGCTACGCTTACTCGGCCACATATTAGAAATACTTTCATATAGATGTCTACTAGAAATATTTAGTTGCAAAAGATATGCCTTCACGCTATGTTTTTGCGAGACAGGCGATGCAAATGCACAATTGCGGTTGTAATTCGCCTATTTCTTAGAAGGGCGTGGTATGACCGCTAAAAAATGAGAAACTCCAGGAGAAAAAATCACTCTTTGTATTTGAAAGCTTTTAAGTGGTTCTTTAATGTTATTTGATCCTCTATGTAACGATAAGACACCTCTGACTTATAAACGTCACTTATAATTATCAATAAACCACCTGCGACGTCCAAGTGGCAGGATAGCATTTAGGCGTGAAATGTGATCTTCTTTTCGCTCTTACAGCGTGCTACGATGCGCTTTCAAAAAACCATTTACGTCATTAAAATTTACAAGATTTGGCTATCTAATCACTAGTAAGAAATTCAGCAAAGAGAAATATCGAAGCTTCAGCCGAGTAAAAGAAAAAATCGAGTGTGAAACATAATTTTATTTTCACAGTTGCAACGTAATGAAAGGCTTTTCTAAAATTAAAAAACACATCGTTGAAATTGCTAAGATTTTACTCTTCGAATGATTACCAAATGTCTGAGTTTGCGCGGCGAGTAAATCTTCCGAACAATCGGGTACCTCAGATGGTACACGTCGTCTCTTAGGGTTGAATACTGAGACGAGAACAAAGTTTGAAGCATGTCGTAGCGTGGAATCGAATCCAACGTCACCCGTTCCCGGGATCTACATGTTACGCACGGCACCATCAGGGCCTCCGCACTGCTTCACGCCTGGTCGTGTTTTGGCCAGGTTGACTGCTACAGATATCGCCCGCCAACAGCAGCCAGCGACATGGGAAGCACAAATCGCTATGAATCCCACTCAAACTCAAGCTATAGTTTATGGTTTTGATTGATGGTGACAGCCAATGAAGTTGAAACACGGCCGAGAGGATGGCAGAACGATGGTGCACTAACGAGCACCTGAGCACGTGCAAAGCGTCATTATATTATGTGTGAATCTACTCATCAGATTTTAACTTTATTCTTATCTTATCTTTTGTGGTTATTCCTAAATAGCTCAAGCTTTTTGATGCATGAGGTAGAGATATGAGTAAGGCTCCAATTCTGGTTCAATGATTCTAACCCAATTATTGGAGGTTTCTCGAAATTATCATTTGAATAAACATATTTGTCTCCACATCAAATGTATCCTATGCTATTTGAACATTGCAAAAACGTTTTTATGAAGCGTTTTACCAAATTTTCTGCTTAATCATTTACTTCAAGTTTTCCTGGTATGCGAGCCACGAAGAGGAGTGCCTTGCTATTATCTCCAGTTGCTTCATAGCGTCAAGATACATCTGAAAAATTGGACGTTCCAAATGTTCGGGTTGTACTTCATGATGGTGAACAGCTATTTTTCTACAAAAATGGTGCACTGCGACTGTCATAATGTGCTGTCACACTTGTACCAGTGACTGCAGTCGTTCTTTAGTATTGAAACTGGAGACATTTAATCGCTTATGGTTACACTCATGTATCTCTACGCAGATCATACAGCTCGAGAACCGGTCACACTCGACAGCATTATTACGATTCATAAAATTTCATGCCCGGTTATACGGAATGCTCAGTATTATAGGACAACATTTAGCTTATAGGTGAAAACTGTCACATAGTTTTGTCAGCGCATGAGTCAACAAAATCGTAAATAAACAACATAACAACATAATTTTTGCCGTGAAATGGCGTTCGCTCTCACACCGGCATATGTCGCCACGCATTTGCTGCAGCTGGTCTGAAAAAAAATGAATTTGGATTAATCAGAGAGAGCGTGAATCATAAACGCTGTGACCTAAATCCAATGGAAAACTTCATCCTCTCCACAATTTGCTACTCATAAAGCGTCTTTGTAAGAGTGAAGCTCGTTTTATGGTGTCGAAAGTTCACCGAAGTGGAGTTCATAGTCAAACGTTATCGCTTAACGATTCATTTGTATGAAGACTAGAACTCTTTCTGTAAACCGGATGCCTATTCGATTCTATTAATTGGTAAACCATACCGGCGCCATCAAACATTGCCACGATTTCAATTCATCACCTGTTTAAGGTAAAAAAAGCCATTTTAGAGTCAAATATTGATAAGAACTTCTAACTACTCTCTAGTATTCATATATTTCTAGGGCAATGAATCATAGTCTTCAAAAACATATTCAGAATCACTTGAACAAAATGCTACTAATTGTCGTATGTTCTGCTATCGTCGTTGTCACTATTATGATGGGATGTAGAGTGTTAGTGAATTCTCAGCAGACATGTGGCAACTTGAACGTAAATACAACGGTCTCATGAGCAAAGGGATGAGTATATTTTAAGTTCAGTATTTCTGAACACAGCAAAATTTTGTAACTTTCCCGAAAATAATCTGACTTTAAACAAATTTTCATAGTGAGATAGACTTCTTGGAGCGATTAGTCGATGGTCTGTGACGGTTGCCCTTATGTGCAGTATGGATTTAAACTGTATCAGAATAATTCACTAGGTGATTCTATGATATCCTAATTGCCCTATCTTGGCTTTCATTAGGTATACTTTCTCTTACTTATGATAAGTGCATGTGCGTGGGTTGCATCCTGTGCGCCGATCCTGTCGAAATAAATAAAGCGGAACACGAGGCAGTTGTAGGTGAAGGAGAAGAACTCCAAATGAACTCTTTGTACTATGCTGACCGAATTAGAAAACTTACTCCCAGACACGGAAGCGAGTAAATGTCATATTAAAAATTCAGTGCCATTAGTGTGCCACAAACGAGTAAAACACGACAGGGAATTCTGGCGCACAATAGAATCGAGTGGTAGATGAATTACTCAATGCTTTCACTAAGCTTGTAATAAGAGCTCATGAATATATTTCGCTGCGTTATCCTCCTTTCCCCATTTTCAGATTGTCTCACAAATTGTGGAATAGGAGACATTCAGAAATTCTAGTTGCAACGGAATAAAACATTACAACGACCTACTATTTAAAACGTATTTCGCTTGAGATGTAAATTTGTGCATCCTTTGGCTTATTTTCGCTTAATAGCTATAGGTATAACGGAATTTATATTCTAAAAATGCGACGTAGGGAAAAGATCCGGGGCTGCTATGCCCAATTGAACATCCTATTGAGATGTATAAATGATTAGTCGAACACGGATCTGAGAAAAATATATCGAAATAGGTAGCTGCTGCATTAATACAGTATTCACTAAGAATCAAGCCTTCGACATAATATGGCAGGTGACATCGTCGTTCATAGCAAAACTGGAAAGTCCTAGCGAGGTAATGAAAGAAAAAATAGTCTTACCATGAATTCAAATAAGCAAGCACGGTGAAACTATTGAGATGTGGTATTCAAGTAGGTATTCCAGAGTGCCGATTTGTATGATATAATCGGGACATATTATGAACGGATAAAAAGACAAAACTCTCATACATGACTAATATCAAGTGACGCTTCGAGCATTCATCTTCAACTCTTAGCTTTTCTCAGAGCGACTGAACGTATATTCGATTAATACAATGGCTCGACGTGACCTGGCGATGTATGTAAGTCAGTGCTGCTATTTCTATAAACAAATCTAGTACCAATTTACACCCCGAAGGGATGGATGGTTTGATTAGCCATAAGCACGAGATCGAACCATCGACCTTGTGTACGGCGCATAGCACCTCCTAAACACTGTGCCTCATGAGCTCCTCTCATTGAAAATTAGTAAATGGGCGTTATTTTCACAAGATTGCTTTATGAGCAAATGAATTCATTCAATATGAGAAATACTTACGCTTATTAGACCAACAGTCATAACGATAAACAAAAAGTTCATAAAAATTCTCGAAATTGCCTCTTGTGGCCTTTATAAATTCGCGAAGTTGCATGCGAAAATCTCCAGCAATGTTGGCACACATTCCACTATAATCACGACTCGAGCACTCGTCAAAGACGTTTTAGACTCCTCTAAGCCAGTGTGGCGAGTAGCTGAGACTGCCTCATCCAATATGGGCTACACGGAGTAATCCAATGGGTTGAAATCTACCGAGTCTGACGGCCAAATGTTTCTGCCCCAAAAGTTTGAAAACAGCTCTTGACAAACGGCAATCGTTGGGCGGGTCATATACGAAGCAGTCCAGTGCTGTTGGTGCAAAAATCCGATGGTACCAAAGTGTTGAGTACTTTAGAGCTCCAGTTCTTTCCCTCAAACTTGCTTCGCATAGATGGCAGCGTTTATTCCAACGTTTTCGTTGAAGAAGGCCAACGAGTTTTTTCCGGTGACGTAAATGCCGGCCTAGACCAACACACATGCAGGAAGATGACTACAGTCTATGATTCCTATTATTGCGGAATTCCGATAACCCTTTTCGAGAACTTGACGTCGATTTTCACGATTGTAGAGTGATTTGACCATGAATATTTTTTCATCCGTAAAAAGCTCCTTAAGAAATCAAGCACCCACTATCAGACGAATGATTCGGTGAGCCTTTGGAAGCTGTTTCTCTTTCATCTTTAAGTTCAGAAAGTATGTACAAGCGATTTTGTGACTGAACAGCTTCTACATTTTCTACAATGTTTTGGGCGCGTCACCCGCTGATCCTGAGCTTCTCAAGCGACTTTGCGCATCGAAGGCTCTGGACTTCTGGCAGCGGATCATCTGGATATTTCCCGGATTAAACGCGATGGTTGAATTACCTGTTTTATGGCGATCCACAATCCCTTCAGCCTTTTTTAAATGGTTCATGGCTTGGTATACAGTTGTTGGTTTGGAATCACTCGATTCAACAATAGTGGCTGTTTTCATTCCCGTCTTGTGCAACTCACCTACTTCGATATCGACTATGTCACCAGCCAACCGTCAACGACGTGGTCTCGTGAGCACATATCGGCATTGAACGCATTTACGCTGACAGCTACAAGATATATGTATTCCACAGAGTTTTCTATTTATCCGCTCTCTAAGCGGTGGTATTATGCTGTAACTGTTAGCACCCCTGGTAAAGTGTGTAACGCGAGTTCAAACCCGCCTGAGATTCAAAGACTACCACATCTTAAGGCTGGATATTTGTAAGATTCTTGCAATACGCCTCACTAGTTAAATTCCTTTATTTTCTCTACAACTTTTAGACGTTAACGATTTCATCTTTTCAAATCTCTCTTGTGAATTGCTTCTGGCGTTTAGTGCACAGCCATCTATAGAAGCTTATGTAATAGCTGGTGTTGCCCACGCCGTGTCGAATCGCGGAACGGAAAAAAATTCTCTTGAAGAAATGTAAACGAAAAAAAATTTAATGAAAAGGAAACTGAGTGAAAACAACTAACGCTGTGCTGAGACACGAAATTCGCTGCATTTCAATAGCCTTAACAGGAGCCACTCATGTCGCACTGATACACCTTCTCTCATTTCCTTGTATTCGCGAACAAATCGCGGCGCAAATGAATCCTCGTAGTGTTACTGGCCTCTCTGAGATCAATCACATATTTCGCTTGATCCTGCTCTTGCCTTTAATAGATGGTACATATTGGTTGAAAAGACCGTCAGATTTTTTTTTCGATTTCATAGTTTGAAGCCATTGTTATCACTAATGTCTCTTTCCTTTTAGTGATGTATAGGTTGTACACACAGTCTGCAAATCGCTCTTATTTTAGTGACTTTGAGCAAGAGATTGTTCAAAAGGCGCAGACGAGCGATGTGACATATCGTAGTAAATATGTTGAGCAACATGCGGTGAGAAAACTGGCACGACAAAGTGGAACGTATTGGTAAGTTCGATTGCTATCTGTGGAGCTTTGACTTCAACCCATTTCCATCTCGATAAATTCACTTACTCAGCCTCTGCGCGTCAATCTATCTGGGTCAGAATGATCTTCTTTTGGTGGGCAAGACGGACAGTTTGGAGGAAGAAGTGAGTCTATTCAAATTTTGTATATTGGCAAATTTGTCATTTTGCTACTCATAAATCAATCTTCCATTCCCTATCGATTCATCCAGAATCCATTAGAATCTTTCGATCCCAACAATTGCGAAATTCTCCCTTCACGTCCTAACCAACATGTCTCATGAGGTGGAACCCTGCATCTTCTCGATGGTCAGTGGGATAGGAACGATTTCATATGAGATCTGATGGGATTTTGTTCTTTTGAGTAAATTCAATGTGTACTTGTAAATTAATATTTAAGTGCTTGGATATTTATCATTGTTGGGCGAATATTTGGCTGCACAGTTCAAAACGTTATGTTCTTGATGTAATGTAATTACTGCGTTAATGTCGATTCACGATTACGACTGGTTCTTGGACATAAATATGTAACTTGACTTATTTGTGCTTCAATAAGACAATTCCCGTGTGTAAATCTACATTGATGTCTTCGAAGATTGTATGGTCTTTCTTGAGGAACTTTCCTGAGTCCGCATCTTCATCTTCGCCATGACTTGATGTTGGTGCTTAAATCACGAAGATGTTCGAAGCCATTTTTGACCTACACTGTTTCAACGCAACCATCTGATCCGTGTTGTTGGCCGTACAGATGTATTGATGCTTATAATTAAGCTCGTTTTGACGAGAGTGTCAGCGCCACCGACGCGTGTACTATCGCATGTTCCGAGAAACACTTCTCCGGTGTTTTGCAGGGCATTGAATAGATTGACGTGTTCTCGCCTCAGCCATGTCTTTGACGTCGCACCTTGCCTCTCTTGCCTACGTTAATAGGTCATTTGGAAAGTATTTATGTAAAAGTGTACGTACGTTATAGTTACAGATCGTCTCTATAGCTTTTTGTGATCATGGCAGCCCAGTACGGCTCCAAGACATTGCAGATTCCCTATTCGTCCTTCTCAACGTTATCGCATCGCGGCTTCTTCGAGGTCAGAAAAACGAAGCCTGTTTTCGTCACAATGCTTGGCATTTATGCCCAACCATTAGCTTGCAGAGCTTTAAACAGCAGCTATGTAACCACGAGTACCTTGCCAGTCTTTCCTGGAAAGAGAGGGAAAAGCTTATTTATTGGTGAAGACTTCCGACCGGCATTTCCGCAGATCTCAGTCGCCTGTTAGCATGCATTTGGCCAGTGAATAGTAGAAATGAAGTGCGTCAAATTGGGGACGCACAGATAAGGAGCCCATTCTAGGAACCCAGTTGAATCTTAAGAAAGCACGTAGCCGTTTTTTGTTGGCGATGAAACCCTTTATTCATCAGCTGGGGTGGTGCCAGGTACCGGCGCAATTAAACACTAGACAGAGATCTCTCTGTGAGGGAAACCCGTGGTTATTATCATTTTATATGTTGCCAATGTCACTATTGGACGATGGTGATGTTTGATCAACTTCTAGTTTTTCGAATAAAGGCAGTTAAGAAATTAGATGACATGATGTTAGAAACGATCCAAAATGCTATTTTAACACATTGACGGCGTCCTTTCATTGAAGTATCACAATAAATACTACTTTCTTTCATGGAGACGCTTTCACAGAGTTCATGCGATTTTTTATTTGTATGGAGATTTATCAGAAATAATCATGCGGCAACTATTGGAAGGATAGCTCTTTATGGGCCAATGGTGATTTCATATCTACACTTGATAAGCTATTGACTTGTTACAAGCTGTCGCCAATAATACGCCACCAAGGATAACTTTGACAGGTATAAGTGTCAAACATTTTCCTGAGTACTATCATTCTATTACCGCATCCACAAGTGTTCTTTTACATATTATTTGCAAAGCATCTGGAGTACAGATTATACATTTTCACATCATCTGCTTCAATTATCATCCCGTTGATCGTCGAGTGACTCGAGCGGTCACCAGCAACACTTCCATTTTTTCCTATTGCGTGCAAGAGTAGCCTAGTGAGTCCTCCTCGCTCTAGGGATTTGGTGAGCATCATAACTTTCTTCTATGCTTTTCGTGAAGAAATTGGACCATTGGATTAGTGGTCACCCAGTAAAGCGCTCGATATCCCGAAGAATCCAGTCGGTGGTGGTTCTCGACCAACGGTCGCTGCTGAAGCGCATCACGTGTGCAATCCATCCTTATTGCTGATAGGCTGGCCTGTAGAACGGCGTCTTTGATCTTTGATCGCTGACGCAGATCGAAACTTCGAATGCGTTCTCCCATTTGCGAGAAACGGGACATTCCTAACATCAATCTTTTGACTGCACGTTCAATAGCTCCAAGTGATCTTTCATCCTGCTTACGTGGCGACCAGGTTTCGGCTGCATGCGTCAGGGCTGGAATAATCGTCGAGTCGAAAAGGTCGGCACGGAGTCGGATGTTCGTTGTCCTCCTCACTACATCCTTGACGCTCTTAAACGCTCCCTCAGACGCTAGTTTCCTTCTGCTCAACTCTGGAGCTAGGCCGTTCATCATGTTGATTTTACAACCTAGATGTAGCTGGAGAATTCGGAAATTGTCGTTCCATGAAGCGTGAATGGATTATTCATAACCCATCCGTTCCTCATAAACATCGTTTTTCGTTAGATTTAGTAAAAGACCAATCTTTCCACAGGCGTGATCGAAATCGGTCAACATTCGCTTCGCTTGGCTGATGTTAGCTGTTATGAGGACGATATTATTAGCGATGTGAAGATAGTTTATTTATCGACCGTCAATATTTACCTCCATATCGTCCTTTTCTGATTTTCACGTGAAGTTTTGGAGGGCGGCAGTGAATAATTTTGGGAAATTTATATCACCTTATCGAGCCACTCTTTTTACGTCGATGGCACCATTGTTGTACAATGGCTATATTTTGGTTGTGAAATCTTTATATAGCTCCCAAAGGATAGTTCTGTACTAAGTAAGGATTCACTGGTTGTTTGAAGCTCGTGCATTTCCACGTTGATGCATCAGCTCGGCTTTTTGCGGAGACAAGCGTTTCCTCGTAATTCTAGGACTCTCGGCTATCATAGTGCTAGGGTGAAGATGTTCGAAAAGCCGATCGTATTCTTCACCGGTGTTTGGACAACGCTATCACCCCAAGAGCCGCGTAATGACTTAAATACATTCCAGTTTGTGGCAGTTCTAAGGCTTTATTGTGTGACTTCCCAGACAACCTCTTGAATCCTTGGAACAAACAACTTAAATCAAGAGGTAAAAGCAAGAGAAGGAAGAAGCAGCGCAGAGAAGAAAATGTGCGAACACAAAAGCGCATGTAGCGAGAGTAAACCAGCGCGAAGGGCCGAAAGCAAAAGAAATGCTTGCCGATTAGCAGCTCCTTCTTCGCACTATTTCCTACGCCTTACGCATTATCGAGAGAGAAAGAGCACGGGGGCATAGAAGCACGAACAGGAGGAGGTAGCAAAGAAAGCGAAGGATGGGACCAGAAAGCGCATAGAGGCGAAGCAGGCGAGAGGAAGTT